>SNQJ01S0013365.1:1680-13372 GCA_010110895.2 Picea sitchensis | reverse complement strand
GACATGGTGTAAGTCTGCTGGCATCACATGTGTTAAATAACTGCCACGTGTCACCCTGATTCATGACTTACATGTGCTTGGCATGTTGAATCAGTCTGACACTTGTCATTACCTGGTTGTGCCACGTGTTCCTAGCTGATGTGGTTTGCTGATGTGAATCAGATCGACGGTCCAGATGTGATCTTGATTTGACGGCTCAGATTACGTTGCGATTTTGCATATCGCGAAATCAAGATTTCTGTGGATGATATTACTTGTCATCTCCAACTCTCAATCCCCGAAACTCTGACAGGGAGTTGGGTCAACGGTCCACATAATCCCCTGAGATGGACGGTTCTCCTGCTTTCAGGATTTGTGAGCCCTCTACTCCTTGCACTTTTAAAGATCGTGCAGGTTTTTCTCAATCTATCAGTGGTCGGACCCTGCGCTCAGATATGACTCCTGATATATATCCTCCTCTTCAACGCGCTCTTCTTATCTTTATTCAGATCTGACGACCATCGGGAATTCAGGATGGGATCCAACGATCACCGACGCTTCTCCTCCAAGCTTACACATCCTTCTTACTTGGAATAATTTCTAAGTGTCAAAGGCCTCGACCTTTGATTCGCCTGTGATCCTAAGTACACTATATCCCTTGAGCTTTAGTCATGAGTTAACCTCATCCCTGGTGCACACCTACGCACTGCATTCGACTCTGCGCTAATTCCTCCTGATCTTACGTTGTTCCTGTTTTTCCATCGATGCACACTCTGATCCTGCCATCTTCACCGTTGTGCTTGCCATCAATGACAAGCATACGCTACTTGTTAAACATTTGCCAACACAAGGCTTAGATGAAGTTATTGTCACTAGCAAATATATTCAATTTGATTACCATTCTCCATGGGTTCCTTTGTTGTATACTTGGATCCATGGAATGATCATGTTTTTAAATTTTTGAATTTGAGAAATAATGATGGGTAGGTGATTAGTTGTACATTTTGAGGATCCTTAATGTAGTTATGAAAAGGGGATCAAATTCATGGGTAATTTCAATCTTGTGAGTTATTAACAAAAATAAAACAGGGAAATGAATTTTGTCTATGTCGTTATGAGGAAATAAAATATTTTGAATGATTTATATGGGCGATGGAAAAACCATCTCACATTTTTAAATGTGCAATTTGACTTTGAAAACAACTCAATGGCAAGCTAAATGTGCAATTTGACTTTGAAAACAATCAGATTAAAAGCTATCGAGAAAATATTAAACATTTCAAATGATATTTATAAGAAACCCATAACTAAGCCATCAAGCACTTTTCCAAGATTACCATCAAGGTAAAACAAAAGATTCCATCTGGACAAATCCAAAGATACCATTGACGGGTTTTAAAAATTATCATTGGGAAGAAATAAAAGATGTCATCAAGAGGAATTAAAAGGCTTCCAATGATATTTAAAATAATCTCAATGGATTTGGAATTGAGACTGAACCTTTTCAAAGCTACCAATTAATATTTCAAATAGATCAATGGCTTTCCATCTGGCCCATTATATTTTTTTTGGAAAATATTTAACATTTCAAATGATATTAATATGAATCCCAATGACTATGCCATTGAGAATTTTTCCAATATTACCCTATGCTTTTAATTAAGTAAATATTGTAATAATTAAACAAATGGTTAATTTTTTTTGGAAGGGAATCATAAATAACATTATATATATAATAAAACAACAATACATAAAAAAAAAATAGTTGTTTACTCTCGAAGATATCATATATAAACCATAAGTGGTAGCTAGAATTATATTGATGATTATATGACGGTTTCTGTGGGAATTTGTTAATCCCTAGACAGAGGCCCATGTTATATATAATTCCCCTTATTATGCACTAGATATTGAATAATTACATTTCTAGTGCTATATTTGTTTGTAGGCTAGAACTCTTCATTGTACCCTTTCATTATAATTGTATGTTTTGTCTCCTACATATATATATACTAAGGAGACCTAGTCTTAGGATCATGTTATTATATCTCATCTTGTATTTTGAATTGGATATATTGTAAAATGAATTTTCCCCCTTGAAGTGGACTGTATTCATTCACTTTTTATCATTTTTAAGGTGTTGGATTATAATATTTGGTATCAAAGCATCGATCCTAGGGTTTTTCTACTTCAAGTGAGTCATCTCGGAATTGTTGTATAATTTGTTTTATGGGATGCTTCAGATAGAAAAATTTGAAGGTTATTTAGGATACATATCACAATACCTTTGGTAAAAAATATAGGTTTTGGATCGTCACACTTTCATATATATATCCTACAGAAGATAGGGTTTTTTACTCATCCTTAATTCAATTTTAAACAAGTCATATTGAGATTTTCCCTATAACATTTGTTTGGGGACGTGCTAGATAGGGAAATTTTGTGGAGACAGAGGAGACATGTCATAGTACAGGTGGTCAAAATTCTAGTTTTTTTTTTTCTATACATTCGAAAATATAGTCCATGTAAGATTAGGTTTTTGTTGGCACAGGGGCAAACACAGGGTTCAACGCTTCAACAACACATCAACAAAACCCTAACTATCGGCCCTTTTGGCAACCCCTACGAAGTAGGCAAAGTCTCACTTGAGGTATAAGCAGGGGGGGTTACATGACTCAGGCGTGTGTAACCAAGTTGGGACACATATCTGTCATGACAACACTTCACAGATTATTCTAATAACCCTACAAGATGATATTCATTAACTCATTAGCTTCATTAACATCACAGAACAAAATCCTACGATGGATTGAAACAATAACAATAAATATTAAGTACTTCAACTACTTAGCACATAGCAATGAGTCAGATCTAGCATTCATTCATAAATCACCAGTAAATCACTAACCAATGTCAGATCTATCTAACAAACATAATAAGAAAATTATCGAGCATAATCATAGCATAAACCACATAGCACAAAGCCAACAAAAGACACAAGATATACGTGGTTCACCCTAGTGTGGGTCTACGTCCACCAATTGCTTCATCTTATTTATTATTCTTCGAAATCTATTGCATTCATCTGCTCCTGTGCACTAAGCCACAGAGATAAGCTTTGCAGAGGTCAGGAGATTTGCGCATTGAGCATAAGATCCTCCTTCCAAAAACTAGGTCACAACACAAATCCCTCTTCTCTATCAAGAACAAAGCCTTACATATACATTATGTTGCAATAAGAAACCCAAAACTACTTGAACTTATCCTTTCAAGCTATTGACTTCTCTTTTAAAGTCTCTCTTCCTATCATACATTCTTATTTATTTGTACTTTTACAATTCCTTACAAGAAGGCCTAAACATGGGTAAACCCATGGGTTGACATCCCATAACCCATTACAAAACCCCCTTATAAATCCCACAAAATGAGCGAGATCCGCAATCTCAGCTCCACCTGGGCACTCCATCCTCGATCACTGCGTCGAAGTCCAAAAAGTGGTCAAACCTTACCAAGATTTTCTTAAAACTTGGTCGAGGGCCAACAGGCCCCCAACACTCACCTATGACTCATCCTGAGTCACTTAGATCTGGGAAATGTCACTTTGAAGGCTTCGATCTTCACTTGAGTTGCCTCAACATGCTGCTTCACTTGAGCCTCCTGCTCCACGAGCTCCTGGATCATCTGTGTTGTAACAATCCCTTCTAGGAATTGTTCGACTGATGTGACCACTTGGTCCATTTGTGAGCCTTGTCCTTCGATTTCTTCAAATACTTTGCAAGCTTCATCCTGCACTGGTTGCAGCTTTTGTGTGACCTCCATTACTCTTCTCTGGATGGAAGTAACATGTTGTTGGACTGCGTGCTTCTCTTGTGATATTTTCATTCTCTCAACTACAGTGAGTAACTTCATTTGTGGCTGCACAGAGAAGGTATGTTGATGTGCCTCCTGTAGATGTGATTCCAGTTGCTTCAGCTCTGGATCTTCTGTGAGGAGTTCATAAGTCTGTGCACTTCCATCACTCAGTTGTTTTCATTCTAAGGCGAAGGCTCTAATTCTTCCAACTGTGTTCTTAGTGAATTCTTCCCTCTGATTGCGCACCTCCTGTAGAGTGCTCGGTACTGCTTCGATATCCAACTCTATTATCCTCACTTGAAGCTGTTGGATGGTCTCAGCGAGCTTCACCACTTGAACCTTGATTGAAGCATGTTCCTAATGTGCCAATCCTGGAACAGAGCGAAGTGATTTATTCACCGCTTCTTTGATCATAGTATTCTCTCCGAGCAACTGGTCCTTTTCTCTTTGTATCTTTGCTTTGTCCTCCTTGAGCATCGCTCGAAACTCATATTTCTCATTTTCGTAGGCAGTTACACAGTACCGCGCAACTCATAGTTTCTCTAAGACTTCCTCTTTCTCTTTCTTCAAGGCTTTTGTAGCCTTCTCCTTTTCTTCTTGTACTTTTTGAAGACAAACCTCTATTGCATATGCTAATATTCTCAATTGGGTTGGCTCATCCCCCAATTCGGAAACCTGTGACGAGGAAGGCGTAGTAGGTACTGCGTGGATCAAATGAATGGCTTGATGTATTTCCTTCAGCTCCTTCTTGAACCTTTCATACAACTCTTCCTACTTTGCTCCATATCTCTGTAAGAGATCTTCGAACGCATCCTCCATCGCTCCATGGACTAGACCGATGTCATCCTCTGTGAGTGTGGCCTCTAGCTAGGTCTTACTGGCGTTAGTCTTCTTTCTTGCTGAAGGTTTCTATAGAGAAACCTTCCTCTTCTGTGGTGTTTCAATAGGGGGATCTTTTGGTGGTGTAGCTTTGCCTTCTCCTTTTTTTTCTAGTTCATCCCCTCCTCCTTGTCCATTTACTTTGTCTCCTCCTCCCAGTGAGCCAGATCCCTTTCCTTCCGTGGCATTGTCCTCCTCATCAGTCTCTATATTATGAACTTCCTCCTTTTTCCTTTTTCTTCTTCACATTGGACTGTCCAGCATGCTCAACCCATGTGACCAAGGGGCTTCCTATGATGTCGGGGTTAGAGAGTTTTGCATCATCGACCGGTACAAGGAACTCCTTCGTCCATTCCTTAGTGATCTGCTCCATGTTCTCATCTATCATCTTATAATATGATTGCAACTCTTCCTTTCTCTCATCTCTGTGTACAGTGATATATATAAAATGTCGATCTGTGTAAAACTTCGCAAAAGGATGGTACTGGTGCAAGGTGCACAGTATCATGCATGGAAACACTTCAATGGAAACCTTCAGTTGATGATAATACGCATGGAACACAACGTTCGACTGCCATTGCTTTGACATGTCGTTGGTGTACCACAAGGTAGAAAACCTAGTGGCCAATGGCTCCGATTGTTCTATCTTCGTGAAGGTGGCTCCTTCTGGCATTTTCCAAGCGACAAATGCAATCAATACGAGAAGCCATCTAAAGTGGAACTCATATCCTTGATCCTGAGCTTCGCGATAGTCTTTCTCAAGCTCATTGACGAGGTAACTTGCCCAATTCATTTGAATTCCCTCCACACATTTTCCTGTGAGGTCCACCATGAATCTGGTGACCTGCGTGGGGCATTTCTTTATTACGATCTTGTCAGCTATGAGTTGGCAAGTGAGGCACATTGCGCCATCCTGGATAGAGGCTACCTTGTATCCTCACTTTCCCTTTTCAACTTCGCCATATGATTCCATGATGTGTTGTGCCAGAGAGCGGTCTGAGGCCTTCCCTGGGTAAAATTGTTGAGGGTCGAGTCCCTTCATCCTTAATCATGTAATCAGGTGGATCAGCGTCGAATCCATAGTAATCCATCGGTCGAGCCACAGGTATCTACCATGGTAGAACGACAGGAGGAGTTTAACACAAGCGTTAACCTCTTGGTGTCGGCCAAAATGGGGAATCTTCGTCACGTTGAGCATAGTGGATTGTGCCAGCTCATTAATCCAAGGCTAGGAGACAATGCAAGGATTCTTCCTAGTTGTCTTCGTCAAGTATTTGTGGGGCACTAGAATAGCGTAGTTCTTTCTATCTCCAAGGTTTAAGACGATGTTCTTCAGCAGTGGAATCTATCCCAGTTGACTCCCAACTACGCATATTCCTTTCGAGATGTACGCGATGATCAAAGTGTACTCTAAGTCTCGTAGGATGTTGTCGTAGTTAATCGCTCTAGCCAAAGGTGAGATATAATCTTGTAAGATCGATGGGATCTTCTTCGCATTAGCCAGATTGTCGCGATGCTTACTTCGTTGCTTAGTCGCAAAGTTGGTACGGCCCGAACGTCATCACGTTGAAGGGGAAGCTTCCAAGCCCCTGGTTGAAGACATTTGTACTCCTTCATACATAGCTTTATCATCCATAAACTTCTTAAGAACCTCCTTGATGGAATTTTCTAACTCGGTGCATTCGCCCGACATTCTCACTTTTAAACAGGTAGGTCGGGGTAGGCGAACGGGCAGGTGGGGTAGAAAAACAGATGGTGATGTCTAGCTTCTGAAATCATAGTTTGACGCAAAATCAGTTCTCTTATAACTCAGTTAATCATGAGTGGAAAAAAGTGGTCTCGGTGCAGCGACCAATGGGTTAAGTAAGCGAGCGTCGTAACAGATTCCTCCAATGGGCAGGGTTGCTTCCATCAATGAGAATATGTTCATTATGGCATGGTCTCAACGTCCAAAATCTCATAAATGTGTTTCCTAGTCATTCTGGAGCATTGTTCTAATGGTCGGGGCACCTCCAACGATCATATAGCTTCTCCAAGAGGAAGTCCCATTTTGCGTAGTTTTGTTGTTCCAGCAAGGTTTAAATCCTGCAAACCTGCCTCCTGCGAAGTCTTCCATTTGTTCTCTGTAACTTCCTGTAGCTTCTCTAACTTGGATTTCTTTTTACTAAGCTTCCTTGCCTTCTTTCCTGTGATCTGAGTTTCTCTAACTGCTTTTGGAATCATCTTTCCATTTTTATTCTTATCTTCTCCTAGCGTAGTGATTTCACATCGTTGATGTGCTCTCGATGGGTCCAAAGTTAATATCCCTTTTCTTACTACTTTCTGGGTGGATATACATCTGTCTTGCATGGATAGGTCCTTCAAACCTTCTTGCATTATTTCAATCTTGCTAGCTAATACTCTTTCCTTCTATTGCTTCGACTTATCTTCTCGTTCTTCTATTAGTCAGTCTATTTTTCTAGCTATGAAATCCCTTAGTTCTTGTTTTTTCTTTTATGTAGCTTCTTCCTCTGATTTCCTTCTAATCTGATCCTTTTCGATCCAAGTCTTTCCTAACAAGATTGGGAAAGGGGCATTGTTCTCAACAAACTTAATGACTTTAAATTCATCTTCAGTGGATGTTCCATGAACAATAATAGGTACTTTAGTAATTCTTCCACATAGTGTTATCATCTTTCATTTAAACAAGCCTATTCTTCCTAATGAAGGTACCACAGTAGGCTTCCCCAAAATTTCCCAAGTTTATTTGTCATAATATTCACTTGTGTTTCCTCATC
Organism: Picea sitchensis; assembly: GCA_010110895.2. Lineage (NCBI taxonomy): Eukaryota > Viridiplantae > Streptophyta > Pinopsida > Pinales > Pinaceae > Picea > Picea sitchensis. The sequence continues at coordinate 5,885 of SNQJ01S0013365.1, read as the reverse complement.
CAAGACACAATCTATGTCGAAGTCTTCTATTCTTGCACTTATGTGATGTTTTACTTTCAGAATCTCTGCTAAGATGGCATCTTTGTGATCAGCCATCATTTCTTTCAACTATACTAATGTAGTCTGAACTTTCTTTTATTCTTTCTATTGATGATTCTCTAACATGATCTTATTCTCTTGACCTCCTTCATAGTTTTCTTGTCTCATTTTCATCCTTTCAACTTTAGCAATCATCTTTGGACAATCACCAACCTCATGACCAATAATTTTACAACAAAGACAAATAGTGTTGAAATATTTTAACTGCAAAGTGTATTCTAATTATTATTGATATATTATTCATTGGATCACTCCCCATTCCGGATTGATCATGTCGGCTATTGTAAAATACCAAATCCCCTTTTGCGGATTGGTCAAAACATAATTGTAATAGGTAGAATAAGAATTTGGCCCTAGAATATATCAAAGGTGGTTATAACCACCCAGAAGAATAAGTCGGCCCTACCAGTGAAGAGACACCTCCACACATGCCAGAGTTGTATAAATAAGGAGGCTAGCACCTCAGTTAGAAACACACTCACTTGTTCATTGAGGATCAAGTTTCGGAGATGCAGTTGGAGGAGAGAGAGAGAGAGAGAGAGAGAGAGGTGCATTCTTGGGAGAGGACTTTCTGTATTTGTTTGAGTGATCTCTTGGCATTGTATTGGCTATCTATAATAAGGATTTTTTGATGGGTTTTCTCCCCCATGAGGGTTTCCCAGGATAAATGATGTGTTTATTGTGATTGTGTATTTCTCAGTGATCCTATCTTATGTTATTGTTATCTAGTGAAATGCAAAGAACTCTAATAATAGCTTAAAACTTAACATTGTATCAGAGCTAAGCTGAAGAGAGCATATTTCACAAGAGAAAGTGAAAAATGTCACTGTGATCATACATGCAAATTAGGGATTTTTGTTGGTGAAGTATTTCAGCCGTAAAACCATCTAGAAAAGTGTGCCCTTCCTCAAGGATCACTTTGGCATCCTTAGCGCAACTTTTCAGTGGCTATATCTCCTGGAAAGTGAAACCCTAGTTTCACAAAGTACCAAAAAAATGGAAAATTAGAGTACCAGAAGTACCAAAAGTACCAAAGTACCAGAAGTACCAGAAAACTAGAAGCACCAGTCCAGAAATCCGCAGATCAAGTTTGGAGGGGTAAAAGTTTGATTTTCATAAATCTGACTGCACCAGCTTACTCGCCTCAGCCCAAAGCATCTATCCCCTAGATCAGAATTTCAAAATTTTAAGTTTGAAAAATTAGGGTTTCCTCATAAAACCCTAAGTTGCAATTGTAGTTGCAGTCTTAGAACCAGTTGCAGTATCAATTTCAGTTGCAGAATAAGTTGCAGTTGCAGTTGTAATACCAATTGTAGTCACCCTTGAAGCCCTTAAGAGTTGGTGATCATTACCATTGCTACCAGATGGTGCCTCTACCTGCAAATGTCGTCAGAGGTATGTACTCACACATGTTTAAATAGTTAAGCTTTAAAGGGTATTTGTAGGAGAAGGGATCTCTTTCCATAGATCTAGAAGGATCTCAAGATCCAACACATTCATAGGAATGATGCAACCCAGGTGTGATTATTCTGATATGCATCTATTTGTTATGACATTATTTTGACCAATGTTGCATGTTGTAGCTATGACCATCATTCTAACCTTTGATCAAAATTTGAGTCAAGGTATTAGATGGATTAAAAGTTGAGATCATAAATCTTATCCTCTAACCCAACCTTCTGTCAAGATAGCGTATTGTCTCATTACATAAGACAAGTTGAATAAATCACTCGTCATCTTGAGTGAAGGAGACTTGGAAGAAAAGAAAGCACTCATTCGTGAGGACAAGGCTCTAGGTCCCAGGAGAAACCTCATGTGTTAGTTCCAGGTTGCCATGGAGGAATGTTTGATTGCAACACTATGAGTGTTTTGACCTCATTTTCGTATTGTATTCCTTACCTTTAATCTTTTCTTCAGACAAGTTACAAGTGATAGCTCTAAAGGAGCTATTGTGATGATTATTCGTGCTATTGCTTTATATTATCAAAAGGATATTACTCTTGCTTGTTGTTTTGTTGACCTTGTTCCAGGTCACATGTATTAACCCTGAGGAAGCTATAGTGAAGGTTGCAGAAGGCAACGTACTAAAGGAGAAACCATAAAAGAAGCAATCATCATTGGAAAAGAAGAAGGTGGCTTGTATAAAGCTAATGGGTCACTCAGAAGTTGCGATGACCCACGCCATTGAGAATCCATGTGAAATTTGGCATAGAAGATTATCCCACATCAACTACAAGGAATTACCATACGTATGAAAAACAGTCACAGGTCTACCATAACTCAAGGTTGACCATGAAGGCGTGTGAAATGGATGTGCACAAGGGAAGAACATCAAGAACCCTTTTCCGAAGAGAGACAACAAAGAAGAAGGAGTCCTAGAACTCATTCATTCAGATGTGTGTGGCTCAATGCCATCATCCTCCATCAGTGGGTATGTATATTGTGTATCATTTATTGATGATTATTCTCGTAAGACCTGGGTGTATTTTTTGAAATATAAAGATGAAGTGTTCAACAAATTCAAGGAATTCAAAGCCTTGATAGAGAATCTTTATGAAAGAAATATCAAGATACTCAGGTCAGATAATGGAGGAGAATACACCTCAAAAGATTTTGTGAACTTCTACAAAGATGTTGGGATCAAGAGGAAGCTCACCACTCCCTATAATCCTCAACAAAATGGTGTAGCAGAAAGAAAGAACAAAACAATAATGGAAGTTGTGAAGACCATGATCCATGATCAAGATCTTCCAATGTGCTTATGGGCAGAAGAAGCAATGACAATCGTATATGTACAAACCTGATTGTCCCATAGTGCACTTGGGTTCAAGACCCCAGAATAGATGTTCACCGAAAAGAAGCCAGAGGTAAGCCATCTCAAAATATTTGGCTGCCTAGTATTTATACATATTCCAAAAGAGAAGAGAAACAAGATGGAACCCTCAGGAAAGAAGGGAATATTTGTGGGATATTGTGATGTCTCCAAGGCCTTCAAGATTTATATACCAGGTCACCATCACATTGAGATCAATAGGGATGTGACCTTTGATGAAGATGTAGAACTCAAGCAATCAAGAATATGACAGCTTGAAGAAGTATATGAAGAGGAACCTATAATCCCCAGAGTTGTAGAATCAGTGAGGGAGATTCCCAGAGCTGCAGAACCAGTGAGGGAAGTCATAACTTCCCCTGATGAGGAAATTATAGAAGATCATGACGTGGCAGAATTTCAAGAACCTCCCCAGATGACGATCTCCCATAAGAGAAAGCCTACTTGGGCTAGGGAGTTTATTCAATATGGAGAGAAGTATGGTGTTCCCGAAGGAACCACGAGATAGGTGAAGAGACCTAAGCCATTCTTGATTTAGATGGCTTTGATATGTGATCTCCTAGAGAAAGAGCCTACTTGCTTTGAAGAATCCATTCAGAAGAAAGAATGGTCAAATGCCATGACAAAAGAATACCAATCCATAATAAAGAATGATGTATGGGAAATAGTTCCCAGACCGAAGAGCAAGGATGTGGTATCTTCCAAATGGCTCTTCAAAATAAAACATGTTGTTGATGGAAGTATTGAGAAGTATAAAGCAAGATTTGTCGCTCGTGGCTTTTCTCAAAAGGAAGGCATTGACTATAAAGAGACATTCGCTCTTGTATCCAAATACACTTCGATCAGAACCATCATAGCCCTTGCAGCTAAGATGAAGTGGAAGTTACACCAGATGGACGTAAAGACAACTTTCCTAAAAGGTGTCATCGAAGAAGAAGTGTATATAGAGCAACCTCAAGGATTTGAAGTTGAAGACAATAAGTCTCATGTCTGCAAGCTGAAGAAGTCTCTGTATGGATTGAAGCAAGCTCCTAGAGCTTGGTATGGCCGAATAGAAAGTTTCATGACAAGCTTGGGCTTTACCAAGAGTAAAGCAGACTCTAACCTGTACTTCAAGGTTATGAATGATGAGCCAGTGATATTATTGTTGTATGAATATGACTTATTCTTAACTAGAGAAGAAAATCTCATCACTGAATGTAAGAAGAGGCTCGCCTCAAAATTTGAGATGAAATACCTTGGCCTAATGCATTATTTCTTAGGTCTTGAGGTATGG
>SNQJ01S0013364.1:316949-344019 GCA_010110895.2 Picea sitchensis | reverse complement strand
GAATATGGTTAAATACATCATGGATATAAGTTAACAAAACCAGAATACGTATGGATACGTAATTAGGTACATGACAAAGATGCATGTTTATATTCCTTAAGGAATATTTGGTAAACAGATAAAAGCTAACTCAAGGTTGAGTCTAGCACAGATAATGATGGATATGCAATAAGGAAGTTGCATGCTGAAGGAATTCCCTGTGGAGGAACTATGCGAAGACTCTATCAGGAAAACAAAGTCACAACCTTAATGGCTGCTGAGAATTAAGCAGTAAGCCACAAGTTTATATGAATACATATATATATACCAGAATGTTGGATTACATTTTGAAAAACATCATGTAATGAGTATTAGACCAATAAATGAATATTGAACATTTCGATAACCGAATGGTAATGTGTTGGATGCACAGGTTCATGATCCATTATGAACAAAAAGTTGTCTATTAAAGCATGTTGTTGTATTCTAAAAAGGGTTAGGGTGAGGCCTAACCAAGGCAACTCAAGGAAAAGACCAGGAAGATCCCAACAGGGAGTAGAATTGAAAAAGAAAAGAAAAGACAATGAGGCCTTAGAAATAACTCAACTGGACTGAAAAGTCCCAGGCGATGTAGAAAGAATTTGAAGAAGGGGAGAGCCCTCAATTCTTTTCTTGTTGTGTATTATGTTTTCTCTGGGATGAGAAAGCTAGTACGATGATGAAAGTAAATGTTTTGACACCATAATGATGATGGTTCTATTACTGTAAAAACGATTGAGAACTGTTGTGTTGCACTCATGAAAACATTAAGGATAATGTGATGAAGTGCATACAGAGATGCTAGGACATGTCTGAAAATATTTTATTAATTTAAATGCTATGGTACTTTCATTTTAATTTACATGACGACTAATGTGCTTATGATGTATGTCATGTGTAGAAAGAAATAAGATTGGAACTGTTGAGAAAGACAGTTGCCAATAATGAACAACTTCAATTAGAGGATGACTATGAGAAGGTTCTTGTTGAAAGATTGTTGAAGGGACTTTAAAAGTCCCCATAGAGCACCACTGATGGGGTAATATCAGAAGGGGTGCTAGCATCCATAACCGATATAAAAATGTTCATGCCTATGTGGCACAAGGTATGAAGGGATTGGGTAAGAATCCCTTCTGAAACGTTTTACGGTCTTAATGTTATGTATGAAATGTTGAAAGGCAGTTGTATGCCTTGGATACCCAAGTAGGGTATGATTCAGGAAGCAGAACCTGAATGATGGAGGCATGAACCTCTGGTAGTAAAGACTGATTGTAATCCTTGGAAGAATTCATGAACGGATATGTCATGAATACATGGACCAATCAATGAACGATTGGAAACAAAAGTGCTCATAGATAGCAAGTTGCATGGAATTGCTTCAAGGAAATGCATGTTTGCATAAAGGACAGACAATGGATTTCCCATTGAGGAAGGAGGACCTTCCAACATTTCTACTCACATTGTATAGGTGTTAGAGAAAACCAAATTTGGGTGGCCATGAGTGTTGGCACCTTGGTTATTAATGGAGGAAGAATGCTTAAAGGCATTCATGTGAAACTTTTGAGTTTCATGTGTACTAATTTGGGATCATGATCGGCCTATAGCCAGAAGCACATCCATGTTGCAACAATGAATTAGAATAAATAATCCATATGGTGAAAACCTTGGCTAAACTCCAACACACCATGGCAAAGTACTTGTCAAAAAGTATTGGAAACTTAAAATCAATGAAAGGGTGCATTGGGTATAAATGTGGCCACGAATGTTGGCGCATTCATTAAAATCAATTGATATCTAAATTACATTTTGAAAAATTTGGTAGGCTGGAATCATGCATAGGTAAGGGATGATGTATCCTTTTTGCTTGGTATCCTTGAATAGATGAAAATGACTTGGACTATTAGTATGCCTAATTTTGAAAAGATAATGTACATGGAAACTAACAATTGTTTGGTTGAGGAATGTTGAAACTGCAAGAGGAATGGGTCTTGGATATGGCAGTATTGTAAGCCCATAAGGAAGACCAATTTCCTACTGAGCCAAACTGCAGGGAATGGTACTTTTGTTTTTAAGAAAGTGAATTTGATTGTTAGTATGCACAAGTCTGAAATTGTTTGTGATGACGTTATAAACGTGCACTAAAAATGTATGTGCATGGAGAAACTAACAATTTGTTTGGCTGATTGAAGTTGAAGTGCATGAAGCAAAGGAGTCTTGAATATGGCAGCGTTGTAAGACCATAAGGAAAATCAATTGCCTACTGAGCCAAACCTCTACCGGAAGGAAAGTCCCATAATTATGAATCTGGTTCCTATGCGGAATAAATATGAAAATAAAATGTAGAATTGGAAATCTGTAGGTAGTAGATTTACAAGGAAATTCTGAATTTAAAATTTATGATGATGTCTCATGAATTTTGGCATGCCTATGGCATAGGTGAAAGGAAAAGATCTGTGAAGAGTGCATAGATGAGAGACTGAGATCTCGGGTTCGAGGAAGAACTGAGAAAAAGGGTATGTTTTGATCATAGGAAATAGAGACTGACTCGGGAGAAGGAAAGTAAACTTTGTCCCTATCTATGACTAAGTCGGGAGAAGGAGAGTAACCTTAGTCCCTGTCTATTTTTGTGCCAGGAGAAGGAGAGTAACCTTTGTCCTTAACTTTTGTTGAGTCAGAAGGCTGTCAAGCTGAAAAGCATGAAAAATGGCTACTACTGAGCCATGAGAACCCTGTAATAAGCCATGATCGCCTGAAATATGTTGTGTTGAGGTAACACAAGCCAGAGGGACACCTCGACAGAGAAATTCTGAGGGACGCCTCGACTTTAAGACTCAATAGAGTCTCTGGAATTCTTTCTGTGCGAGAAAACCTTGGCAGGGCAAGATGGATCACTCAAGGAACTGTATAGCAGAGAAGGGGATGCTTGAGCCTAGGCCTGGAGGGTGAGTGACCGCAAGGAAGAGGAGACTTTAATAGTTCTTATAAACTATTGGGATCATGCACATGGTGGGTAGTTCTTCCTGTGCGAGAAAACCTTGGCAAGGCAAGATGGATCACCCGAGGGACTGTATAGCAAAGAAGGGGATGCCTGAGCCTAGGCTCGGAGGGTGAGTGACCGCAAGGAAGATGAAACCTTGATAGTTATTGTAAACTATTGATTTAGATCATGCACCCAATGGGTATGTAAAGGAAAAACGATGAGCCTGGATAAAAAAACAACCATGTAGATACAAATCCACAAACTGTGCAGATAATTATTGTGCTAAGATTATGAAATTTTTCCTAGAAAATTTTATGCAATGTTTTCGCATAAGACTATGATTAACATGTTTGTTGCCCAAGAATTATTGAAATGACCAATATTAAGGGTCTGAAAAAGAACTTGACCGAGAAAAAATGATCGAGATTTCTGAAACAACTTAATGAGAAAGGCACGACAGGTGTTTTTTAGAAAGAACATCGATGACGATGTTCCTTTAAGGGGGAGGGAATTGCAATATACCTGTTTCCCCCAATTTGTAATTAATCATAAAATAGGATTACCATGCTAAGGCATGTGGACAGTGTAAATGTATTATTGTTTGAGTTGCCAATAATTGACCATGGGGGTGAAGCCTTGAAAGTAATGGCCATGATGTCACTAGAGGAAAGATTGAGAAAATTATAAGAGAGGATTCATTATATCAAATAACCCCAAATTTCCCTTGATGGGGATAATAAATCTCCTTCGGATCCCAAGGAGAGAAATTAGTTAATGAAGAAACGACCAGTGGTTGAATTATCAACTACCCCCATGAATGGAAGCATGGTCTAGTTGCAGAATGTCAGCCTGAAGTACCACAGAGACCTGTAGACCCGAGCTTCCTTCTGACAGAAGGAAGGTAAGATACATACACATGGATAACCAGAAAGGAGAGAGGAGAAGAGAGTGGAAAAGCTCGTAAGGGAGATGCACGGAGCTCTCCAAGGGGGATAATGAATAGAAGGTCGCGAGCTTGATGCTGAGCAAGCATTTGATAAACCTCGCCAGGGCCATAACAGAGAGAGAAATCTCTGAAAGTTTGTAGAGAACAGAACTCGAGCAGAAGTTGAAGCAGAGAAAGAATCCTTGAGAACCGCGAGAGTTCCTTGGTGATATCACGGCTTGGCATGGGGGTGGCCAGAGTGCTAAGAATGAATGCCTCTGAACCTATGGTCTGGTGGAAGGATGAACACCCATAGTTAGTTATTTAGCTACCACTTGTAATAGATAAGTAATCTCATATCTTGTGTATTTAAGTGGTACTTTGAGTTAAAGTTGGATATCCCATAAATGTTTCAGGAATGTGCACGATTGCTTAATGGATAGACTATATCCCTTCTATTTCTGCTTGATTGTGTATTTAGGCAAGTAAGTAATTATATGGTTCGGACATGACTTGTACTCATAAATGCTTGCGTCCTGTGGTGGCGTAAGCTAGAGCCATGAATTGTGAGTTTGTCGACCCTAAGTACAGTTTCATGTACGCATGTCTACCCTCCTAGTCGTTCTGAGTCCCTTGGAGGACAGAGCTTGTTAAGCTCAGGAGAGGTAGTGTAGATATGCACAGGATCTCTGCGAGGCAAACAGATATCGAGAACTACTTAAGTTCTAGTGTTGAGAAATGAATGTAACAGGTGCGCGAAAGAATTCTTCCAAGCGTTACGTTCAAGAGAAAGAGCGCAAAGCTCTTAAGCCTTTCAGAGCCAACCAAGATCAGGAAGAATAGCGAGATTCAAGTATCGAAAGAGAATATCCTTTTGTTTGGAAGGTGAACAGATGAGAAGCATTCGGGAGAATCCAAGGTCTGTCGTGACCTTTAGATTTGGAGAAGGGGCGCAGGCATTAGCGCCTCGACTCCCTCAGTCTTCGCAAATTCGAAGAATGTTGGTAATCATCGTGAAGGGGACGGATCCTCCGAAACCTGAAGTAGCGATGTGACCTGGACCGTAGATCCAAGGATCTATCGGGACCCTCCTTGACCGTCGGATTGGCGAGATCAGAGTTCACACATCGAGAGAATCGCACATTGGCGCGACTAAACTTCTAAAACCAAAAGTTGTGATGTGATTTGGATCGTTGGATCGAGGAAGGTCATGGATCATCGATCCGACGCAGGAAGATTAATGCAAGGAGTACATGGGAATTCGAAAATCCCTAAGGACCAAGCTCATAAGAGACAAGTGTTTTTTAGAAGCGCAGATGAGGTCCAAGAGGCGAACTTGTTTCAAGTTCGTAAGCTCAGGAGGAAAAGAAAAAGTCGAGACCATACATCAGGGATTGCGGGAAGTAAACCGAAGGTCAAGACCTTCGAAACATATGAAGTCTTCCAAGTCAGGGAAGAAAGTGAAAGCTTAGGAGGAGGAGAAATAGTGATTGTTGGATCGAGCATTGTGAAAGATTTGGACTGTTGGAACCACGTTCAGACAATTATAAATGCACACGGGGAGGAGATCAGATCTTAGCGGTTAGATCTGAGCGCATGGCCCAATAATCATTGGATTTAGAGGAAAGTGCATGAGATTTAACCTTTTGGATTTGCACAAGAGAGTGGACTTTGTGAAGTCCCGAAGTTCCGAAATCATCGGAACCATCCATCGTCAGGGGGATAGGTGGCAGCAGATCCAAGAGTTCGACAGATCAAACTTCGAAATATTTGGGAGGGGAAGAGTGAGAGCTCGCGAAGTCCGAAGTCACGAGGTCAATCCCAGTCGTTGGTGCTGGGAAGGGTATGTGGCAGAAACCCATAAGCTTCGAAGGAAGAACCCTTCGAAGAAAATCCAGGAGGAGAATACCCGAGGAGGTAGGAGCCACAACAATCCTAGCCTTCCATCGAGAAGGGACGCATGGCGAGAGATCAGCATTTCGATGACTCGCAACTCGAGAAGTCATATATAGGAGTCGTGAGAACTCGTGAAGTCCGAGTTCGCGAAAGGATCCTAGCCGTCCATCGAGAAGGAACGCGTGGCGAGAGATCAACGTTTCGGTGACTCGCAACACGGGAAGTCAAAGATAGGAGTCGTGAGAACTCGCGAAGTCCGAGTTCGCGAAAGGATCCTAGCCATCTATCGAGAAGGGACGTGTGGCGAGAGATCAGTGTTTTATTGACTTGCAACTCGGGAAGTCAAAAATAGGAGTCGTGAGAACTTGTGAAGTTTGAGTTCGTGAAAGGATCACAGTCGTTGATTGAAGGAGGGATCCAGACCGTTCATCTGGAAAGCGGATATCGAGAGATCAGGAATCGGGGAAACAGAGGTAAGCCAACCTCCAAAGTCGCGAAACACGAAATCCTGATTCGCGAGAGAGGAGATCAGGATTGTTGGATCGTGAGAGAGTGTGGATCGTTGATTTGGAGAGCGGAACTCACTAGTTCGAGTTTCAGAAGAAGGGAGACGAGCAATCTTTCAACAACACAATCGATAAGATTGTATAAGAGTACCAAGATGTTCTTGTTTCACCTACGTGGGTGCCTCCACACTGCACAGTCAAGCAAGGTTATAACAAAACTCTTCATACTCTTCATGTTGCATCTTCACCGACAAAGTCCTCCCACACTCAGGTAGATCATGCAACTAGATTGTTTGAATGGATTCAACCCTTCCAGCAACAGGTTCATGACAACCTTCAATAAGCTAAGCAGGACAACTTCTTCAGCAAGGCAAGCAGCGCACCAAGCTTCAGATTTAGCAGAAGTCTCCCCATCTCCCAAGGGAAATTGACGTAATGCGGACCATTGATTCCTAAGGGGGGGAGGAATGATCCAGATGGATCTCAGTGGCCATCCACCTTTTCCATTGAATCACCATTTTGAGCCTATGGTTTTTATAAACCATAGCATTCACCCTTTTGATGGGGAATGGAATGTAATGTCATCTTCATTTGTTAATTACATACATCATGTAATGATCTTATGTACATACCTATAACTTAGTGTTAATGCATCAAATCCCATTAGAACTCCGCAGTTAAGCGTGCTCGGGCTAGAGTAGTACTGGGATGGGTGAACGCCCAGGAAGTCCTAGCATTTTACATGTCTATGTCATTTTATAAAATTAGTCTAATTTATCCCACATGCATCATGGGAATTGTTCTTGATCCGAAAATTTGGTGAGAATCTTCTTACATCTAAATTTTCAAAATAAGATCTACAAAATTGCATGTGAATAAGGGAAATTTGATTAATTAACCATGCTTCATTAAGGAAATAATCACATAAAATTGTCAAAATTGTTGTGTATGTTTATAAATAAAAACTCTACTTAACCAAGTGAGAATGCATCAAAATCACACATACAACATTGACAACAATATGATAACGGAGTTCAAAACCCCCTTGCTACATCTTCGGATTCATGAATCCCATGAATCTGCTCTATTGATTCTGCTTCAAAAAGGGCTACATAAACAAGTCTACAACCTATTTCTCCTTTACAAAGACATCCTCTGAATCAATAAGATCTCAATAAGCTTTCCACAAGCTCTTTCCTCTCTTCTCCCCCTTCTTCTTGACCCCCAAGAAGGGTGTATATAACATCTCCATCTCAACCACATCAAGATTTTCATGGAGATAATATCTCTCAAGATCCCCTAAATTAGGATCTTGACATATCTCAAGGGATTGGTTTGAGAATATCTCTCAACCATCCATGAAGATCTCAACTCTCCTTAGAACTCTCCTTGAGACTAGGGATTGAAATCCAACATGGCTTTGCTCAAAATAATCCCTTTTAAATAATGAAAAATACATAATTATGAGAACCCTATCTCATGTATTTATACATTTTACAAATGTCATTTTCCCCCTAAATATCAACAAGACATATCTCTAGCATATGAAGTCCAATTGACTTCATTCGAAATGCATCAGAAAGCCTAGTGTGAGCTCTTTGTTGACTGGACAATGTTGGCAGTGTTTGAAGCCGACTGAAAATGTGTCGACTGTGAAAATCCTCCTGGATCACACCTCCCCACGGAGAAAAACTTTTGGACCTCCAAAAGTATCAACTTTGACCTGCAATCCATTATCAACTACATGCAAATGCCTTCATTCCCTGTACTTCAGAAACGGAATGTAACTCAAACACTTGCAACTGTTGCCAAGAAAATGTTCTGAAAGGCACATTCCCTGTCTCCTTCAACTCTTTTTCTTTGGAGATGAAATGTCAAAGCCCACATATGCATAAATTTGCAACCTGTAACTGATGATACCTGCATAAGTTTCTTACTTGCCAAGAGTTTATAACTACACTCTTGGTCAAGTTTACAATGTATCGCCAAAATGGCGTAAGCAAATCGCCTCAACCCACTGTTTACATCATGATTACAAAGAAGCCAATGAAGGCTTAAGGCGCAACAATAACGGCTCTCACTCTCCTCACGTTGATTTACCAAAATGTGCACAAATTAGGCAAAACCTTATGGTCGTATCTACCCATTACAAAATGTGCAGTAATATATGCACCAGTGGTGCAAACCCCCACTACAAAATATGTGCACTTAAAATGCCCAACTCCCAAACCATGTATCAATGGCTTGCTCTACAAACAAAATGGTCAATTTTCAAAAACTTAAAGGGTTAGTGAACTTATAGTGACCATACATTTCTTCACCATTTTAGTGGATGTTTTCAACTGATCAAAGGACTTTATCAAACTCACCACAATGCTTTTGGTGATAGACATACCCCCATGTTAATGAAAGCCTTCGATAGGTTCAAGATGAAAAATGGCCCTGTCATGATTAAAACTGTTGAAGGTGCAATGATTGTCATTCTAGTGGCCAAAATGATATCTGCAGTCTACATGCATGTGTACCGAGCTGTTCAATAGCCCAACAATCTCTTTGATCAAAGAAGAGAACGTAAAAAATTGTGAGGTATGATATTTTCACCAAGAAGACTCACAGTTGTATTCAGACTTTCACGCTTCACTCTTGGAATCATTCCCTTCACTACAGAGACGGCATTAGAGTCGATGGATAAAGTGTTGGGTGCAAAGAATAGAAGCACCAGTCCTGTTATGCTTATAGATAATACTTCAGCATGGCACCGGCCTAGGAGAGGTAAAAATAAGCAGAAATAAAAGTGCATCAACTGTGCTCAGGATCTCACACACAAACATATCCTTCTCCAGTAGAAGATTCATTCCATCGTTGTTCCTAGAATCACCGTTAAATCCAGAACCATCACAGAGGACTCACATTGTAGCCACAGGAACATGCACACAGATCGAGAGTACTCCTCGCCACAAATCTGAGCAACATGTTTCCCAATCACGACTCCAATGCGAGACTGCCCAACCCCAACTTTTTATTTCTGGTCACACACGAGACCCCACGTGGAGACTGTAGAAACTCCGCGGCCCCCGTCCCAATCCCATGACGCCCTGTCCATGGAACATATAGATCTCGTCTTGCTGCAGGATTCGACCCCTCGCTGCATGAAAGGAAAATATTCGGTGGGGTTGTCTTTCCTCCAGTGTCAGTTGGGATGATGGTCCGCAGAAATCATGACCATCTTATGGAAGGCCTCCAGTGTCCATGCGAGGCTGGACAACACGAAATGCTTGAGCTTTCACCATCCAAATTATCTTGTCCATGTTTGTAAGATGTCATCCATGCTGATCTTGTTGTCTCTCTGTAATGCAGAGATTTTTCGTCATCTTTGGGCAGAAGTTCATCTTTCAAACTACCCAAATCGTCGCCTGGCATTTTGATATTCGCCTCGACGTTCTTCTTATTCTGCTCTCCAGACCCCAACAACCAGCTCTGTTGAGTCTCATCTAGCTACCTGGAAAGAGAGGATCTGTCGAAGTCTTGCAGGTTCCTGCTCCTGTCATCGTCCGTGGCTGAGTCGACATTGATCTCCAGGGTGGACCTTGCCCATACATCGACATGGAGGAATAGGCACCCACCTGAGAAACCATGGGATATTTGTGGGATCACTCAGATATCTTACCCACTTCTGTTTGTAATCAAATCACACCATAACAAAACTCGTCATTTTCGATGTGTATGCAAGTGGTGTCCCAGATGAGGTATCGCTCTCTAGTGGAAAACGAGGTGGCATATCGGTCAGTGGAGAATCCCACAAATGATGGTTGCATGCACAAAATCATGGATCAAATCCCAAAATACATGAACAACGAAAAAATACCATGAGCGTACAGTTGACAACACACGATCAATGCCAGAATTGGAGGCCTTGTATTGTTGGTGGATTTTGCATTATGTATCCCAACAACCATCGAGATATTCTGCCACGTTGGGTTGGATTAATCCTCCAACTTTGGTCGCTTTCCTTTCGACAACCCCTTCTCCTCTTGGTGAGATATATTATTGATAAATTCAGGCCCCATCAGAGAAGCATGTTTTTTGGTAATTCAGCGACCAACCCTGGGATTTGGTCTCCAATAATTTTTCAGGATTAGGAAGAAAACGAGAAACCTTTTTACTCTGTGCTTTTCTAAGAGCAGATTGTGCCCGTGTGAAATTAGCCTTCAAATAAGGTTATTTTCCAAGGATGACGCTTCGTGACTGATCAGGGGGTTGACCCTTCACTGGATGGGTTTTAATCCAGCAACACATAATATCCCAGATAATGTGCATTGGGGCATCTGTCTTCAGGCCAAGTGCTTTTGCATGAGTTCCTGAGATATTGTATCCTGCATTTATAACTGTTGATCGAAACATGACTGTTGATGGAGACGTACACTTTAATGTTGCACAAACTTTGGAGACTTACATAAAGCGGTACATCCTGTAACTCCTCAGATATTGAAGTCAAGGCAACATATATTTTGTCAAATACAGAATAGCGATATTTGAGGGCAACAACATTTGATAATATGGACGAAACCCAATCAGGATCATGAATCTGGGCAGACCATATGGGCCCAACCATATTGAATTTCTTGCCACAACCACTGCACTCTTGAGGAACAACTGGGCCATAACCAGGTGCATGCCATACATTGTTATTCTTGTTGACAGTTCGTGCTAGAGGCTGCAAATGGAATGAATCGCATGGTGGTAGCAACACTGTGTACAATCCACTACAACATGTGGTAAACTGAACGATGAACAAACAAATGATATACTTCATAGTTTCATTGTGAATAAGTGATCTTTATCAATGTTGCTCATACAAACTAAGTTAGTTTTCCTCCATTATTTTTCAGTGAATGGAAACAAGAAAAATGGTTGGAGGTGCTACAACGTATGCTAATCTTGGCTATGCAAGAATGATATCCATTTCTTACCCAACCACTCATGGGTACCTTCTTTCTGCGACCGCTTTTCTTTGGAGACTGGAACAGGAACATTGATCACATGATTCATCACCTTTTTAACAGCCTCCTTTTGCATGGGTTTTTGCACAACCTTTTTATCCTTCTTGGGACGAAATTGCGGTTGAAGTTTCCATCATTTCTCGATCTAATGCCCACTCGTATTACAATGAGTGCAGAAATTATTTCCCTTGTTCTTTAACGTTGAGTCATTCTTGCCATGTGGACTCCGAAGGTGACCTTCATGACTTATATCCATAATTTTCTTGCATAAATATTCTCTCTTCCAGCAGGCTACACAATGGTTAGGAGATCGGCAAAAAGTACAAGGATACATGGTCCAAAAAATTTGATGATCATATTTCTTATAATCAAAGGACGATTTTGAATAATCGTGTTTTTTATAGCTTTGAGGAGATTTCGATTCTTTCCGGGATTCCTTGCTAGATGTATCACTCCCAGAAAGTGATGTGTTGTCTTTTTGTTGAAATGGCTTGAACTCTTTGCTTGAAGATTTATCATCTTCAAATACCTTTTAGCATTCTCCTTCAACATACCCCAATCCTGAAAATCGAGGCCTCTCTACCACCTCTAGTGGTTGAGTGATGCCTTGGCCATTAATACCAAGACCTCCTCCTTTATAACTGATATTGGTTAGGATATTTTTACCTATTCCTAACGTATGCTTCTCAAAAGATCCAAAAGAAGCATTATCATCATCAAGGGATGAACAAGATATTGAAGAATTACCGACACTGTTTAGCTCAGTTACCAATTATGGATTGGGTGTGGAAGATGGCTTCACCAAACCTTAATCACTCAACAACTTTGCCAAAAAATCCTCCTTTTGTCCTGCTATGGACGACTCCGAAGATAAGGCTTCTAAGAAACCACCTTGGTTTCTCGATGCATGAGAAGTATCTTCTAGTACCTGACAAAATGTGCATACATCTGTATTTTTATTACAGGAATCATAATTGATAAACCTGCCATGGCCACAAGTTGGCTTGATCTTGGAGGTAATTTATGCCTCCTTTGTAGTGGAGCACTCTCCAATTTTCTCCTTGTTGAAATAATGTAACTGCAAAGAGTATTCTTATTATTATTTGATATATTATTCATTGGATCAATCCCCATTGTGGATTGATCATGTCGGCTATTGTAATCATTGGATCAATCCCCATTGTGGATTGGATCATACCTGCTATTAGACAGGACCAAATTCCCTTTTATGGATTGGTCAAATGATAATTATAGCTAGCGTAATAAGAAGTCACCTTAGAATATATTAAAGAATCCCCAGAATATAATTAAGGTGGCTATAACCAATCTGGGGCTTGGAGAAGTCGGCCCCAATGAAGAGACACTTCACATCAGCCTAATATAATAAGGAGGCTACCTCTAGACACACAACACACTTGCTCATTTTGAGAAACAAGTGGATCATTGTTAAAGAAGGCTATAGAGAGAGTGGTGCATATCCAAGGATCTTCTTCATTAGTTTAAGAGATCTCTTGGCATTGTATTGGCTATCTATATTAAGGAAGTTTTGTTGGGTTCTTCCCTAGAGGGTTTCCCCAGGATAAATGTTGTGTCTCTTTGTGATGTGTATTTCCTCGATCTTGACGCTATTCATTTCAATGAAAAGAACTATAATAATGGCTTAAACATTAACATGGTAATGTGCCAAGTCAAGGAAGCATACTTCACAAGAGGAAAAACGTCATCGTTGTCGCATACAAAATTAGGGCTTTTGATGGTAAGTTTTCACCAAAACCATCTAGAAAAGTGTGTCCTCCCATAAGGATCATTTTGGTTTTCTCAGCACCTTTTAGTGGTCGGATAATGAAAAGTGAAACCCTCCTAGTTTCACAAAGTACCGTATACTAGAAAACAAGGACCAAAAGTACCAGAGTACCAGAGGCGTCTCAAAAGCACCACCGTAAATCCCATCAAATTTGGAGGAGCAAAGTTGGATTTTTTTCAGATCCAAACACACTAGCCTACTCGCCTCAGCCAAATGCACCTCCTAGTAAAGTCAAAAATTTGATTTTGAGCATCTTCAATTTTTGGTCATTTTCCACATCCAGTAAAGATGTATGTGTTAAGCTTGTCGACAAGCTAGAAGGATTGGAAAACTTCCGTGCCTGAAGTATAGGATTGGCCTCATTCCTTGAAGAGAATGACCTAGCAAGATTCATCAAAGAAGAAGTACCTAACCCTACCGATGCTGCAGAAAAGGCAAAAGCATCAAAAGGACACAATCGTAATAAACAAATCATTGCGATTCAATCTCAAAGACCAATTGATCGTGTCATCTAAGAAGATCCGAAGAAATGTCATTTGGACCGCATCATATGAAGGAAAGAACATAAACCTTAAGATGAATCTAAGAACTCAACCTAAAAACAAGGATGCAGAAGGGAGAAATGATTCATGAATAATTCTCCTCCTTAATCTCTACGTTGCATTCAAAGAAATTTCAGAAGCTATTGAGATCCCATATGAAGATGAACTCATAATGACTACTAGTCTCATTAAGACCTTGGGATGCATTCATCCAAACGAGCATAAAAGGAAATGGAGAAACTTTAAGTTTGATAGTCTATGGGAAGAAAATGCATCCAAGAAGAAACAAGAGTAGTGAATCGTGAAGCTGCTACTAGTAAGAGATGATGATAAAGCCCTAGCTACTCACACCAGAGAAGGAAGGAAGAAACCCTAATGTTTAAAAGGCAAGGAGACCCATAAAGAGCCTCAACAACAAACAAATTCAATCATAAAGAATCTCATCCAAGGAGATTTTTAGAAGAAAGAAATGAACGAAAAGGAGGCACTACCTACTGCATACCGCTATCTTTGTGACAAGATGGGACACACTGTGAAGTTTTGTCCATTCAGACAAGAAGAATACACAAGAGAAACACACAAGACGCCCATGCCTATGTAGTCAAAGATGAAGAGTCACCCACAAAGATGATAGGAGAGTATATCAAAGACCATGTCTTGATCTCGCCCTCCTGTGATCTATAACACCCAAAGAGGACATCACCATAGATATGGTGCATCCAAGCACATGATTCGACAAAAAAAACATTCTCTTGTATCTCAGAAAAGAAGTTTTTTCATAAAGTGACACTCGGAGATGATTTCCACATCCCATCAAGGGAGGGAGAATCAAACCACAAACCGAATTCATGGAATTCACTAAAATGAAGGACGTAATTATAAGGTAACCTGCTCAAGGAAGAACTCACTCTCCCATTTCGCCTTTAGAGAAGAAAGACTTCAGAGTTGCCTTTTATAGATGGAGAAGTTCTTATGTGGGCTAAAGGAGAAACCTTAAATGAAGCAATCAGCCGGAAGAAAATAAGAAAATGGCTTGTATAAACTAAAGGGTCAATTCTGTGAGGTCGCCATGACCCATGCCATTGAAAAACCTCATGTGAGCTTTGGCATAGTTGTTGGCCCACATCAACTACAAGGCACTACCATACATATGCAAAGCACAGGTTTACCAGAATTCAAAGGTCATCAAGAAGGCATATGCAAATGGATGTGCACAAGGGAAGTTATTGTAAACAAGAACCCTTTTCTGAAGAGGGACAATAAGACAAAAGGAGTCCTAGAACTCATACATCGTGATGTATGTGGCCTAATGCCATCATCCTCCATTAGCCGGTATGTATATTGCTATATCATTCATTGATTATTACTCTCATAAAACCTAGATACATTTCTTGGAAATCTAAAGATGAAGTGTTCAACAAAGTTCAAGGAATTCAAAGCCTTGATAGAGAACCTCGTAAGGAAGATTAAGATAATTGTGTCAGATAATGGAGGATAATATACCTCATTTGTGAACTTCGCAAAGATGTTGGGATCAAGAGGGAACTCACTACTCCCTATAATCCCCAACAAAACTACACCGTTTTGTTGGGGAAAGAACAGAACGATAATGGAAATCGTGAAGACCATGATCCACGATCAAGATCTTCCTATGTGATTATGGGGCGTAAGCAACAATGGCAAAATGTATATGTGCGTAACCGATTGTCCCATAGTGCACCTCTTGGGTTCAAGACAACTGTAAAGAAGCTAGAGGTAAGCCATCTCAAAATATTTGTTTGTCCGGTTTATTCATATACCCAAAAGAAAAGAGAACAAGCTGTGGACCCTTCAAGAAAGAAGGGAATATTTGCGGGATACCGTGAGGTCTCCAAGGCCTTCAAAAGATACATACCTGGTCAACATCACATTGAGATCAAATCGTGTGGATGTGAAATTTTGATGAAGATGCAAGCCAAGAAATCTAAACTATGCCAGCTTTGTAAGAAGTATGGGCGAAGAGGAACCTGTAATCCCTGGGTGATCAGAATGAAGGAGAGGTTCCCGAGTCACAGTAACCAATGAGGGAAGCTATAACTCTCGATGAGGAGCTTCTAGAATACCATGATGTAGTAGAAGTGCAAGAACCTCGTCAGATGTCTATCCTCCATAAAAGAAAGCTACTTGGGCTAGAGCTTATTCAAGATGGGAGAAGTACGGTGTTCCCCAAGGAATCATGTAGGACAGTGAAAAGACCAAATCCATTCCCTCCAATTATTATGGCTTTGATGTGTGATCTCCAGAAGAGGACTTCCACCTCATGGAAGAATCCATTCAGAGGGAAAAGAATGGGCGTATGCCATGACAAAGGAATACCAACTCATACGAAGAACGGCGGCCGGGAAATAGTCTCTTAACTAAGAATAAAGATGTGGTATCCTCCATATATCTATTCAAAATAAAACATGTTGTTGAAGCATTGAAAAGTATAGCAATATTTAACGCCGGGTCCCTGCATAGTTAGTATTGACCAGTGAAGAGACATTCGCTCCTAAGTGGCTAAATACGACTTCGGGATTAGAACCATCATAGTTCTCGGCAGCCTAAGATGGAAGTCGCATTCAAATGGACGAAGACAACTCTTCCTACATCAAGCTTCATCAAAGAGGAAGTGTATAGAGCAACCCCAAGGACAGAGGAATACCAATCAATAAAAAAGAATGATGTATGGAAAATACATCATTCTTTATTATGGATTGAAGCAAGCTCCTAGGAGCTTGGTATGGTCAGATAGATGCCTCTTAACGATCTTAGGCTTTACCAAGAGTAAAGAAGACTTAAATATCTACTTCAAAATCATGAACAATGAGCCAAGAATCTTATTGCATATATGTGGATGACTTATTCTTAACCTGGAGAAGAAAAGCTCATCAATGAATGTAAAAAGAGACTTGCCTCAGAATTTGAAATGAACATCAATGCATTATTTCTTAGGTCTTGAGGTATGGTAGAGTCCCCGAGGATCTTCCTAACCAAGGAAGGTTAACTAACAAATCTTGAAGAGATTCTACATGTTGGAATGCAAGCCCATGAATACACCTATAGAAGCGAAGCTGAAGCTGCTAGATGCCACTCTGTACAGAAAAAATTATTGGATCACTGATGTAACTAACAAATACCAGACCAGATATATACTTTTCTATGAACACCTTGAATCAATATCTAATAGAGCTCGGGCATGTTCACCTTGTAGTCGCAAAACATGTGATGAGGTACCTTTAAAGCAATAGATTATGGTCTCATCTATGATGGAGACTGCGATTTCACATTGAGTGGATATAATTGTCTGTTGATTGGGCGGTGAAGTGTTTCAATAGGAGAGCATACTTGTTGTTGTTTCAGCTTGGGATCATCTATGATCCGTAAGGTATAGGAAGCAATCTAGTATTTCTCTCAGCACAGCCGAAGTAGAATACATTGTTGCATACTACTACCACGGCTATATGGTTTGAAAGTTGTTGACCGGCCTATTGGACTTAGAGATGAGAGCAACCTTGATTCTATGTGACAAACTGAGTTGCATAAAAGATGATGAGAACCCTCAGATTCCACGCAGACAGTCAAAGCACGAGATCCTGCTATCATTACATCTCAGGATACGGTGCACAGGAGCCTTGGAATCTCCAAGACATTAGCACATGAACAAAGTTGTCAATGGTTGACCAAGGCAAGCCACTATCTCGTATAAAATTTGAGTTCTTTCTAGATAAGCTTGGTATATTCCGAAGTGACCCTCCCTGAAAGGGGGAGAAGTTGTGATGAGAGTATCTTTGCTTCCAACCCGATGGTCATGATGTAAAGCAAAATGATGCGATATGACTAGTACCGTATCACCGGATAGCTATGACGAAGCTAATCTATAGTATCCTACTCCGACCTTATGGTTGGGTGACGTAGTAGGACGAGTACCTTGCTTCCAATTTGATGTTTGTGACATAAAGCAAGAAGATATGATGAGACTAATACTATGCTTCCAACTTGACAGCTACGACATAAAACCAGTCTAGTATCATGCTTCCAACATTGATTGTTGTGACGTAAAGAAAAAACGATGAGATGAGACAAGTAATGAGCTACCAGCTTGGCAGTTGTGACGTAAAGCAAGATGATATGATGAGACTAATACTGAGCTTCTAGCCGATAATGCGGATGTAAAGGCCTAGTATCTTGTTTCCACCGATGGTTGTGACGTAGCGTAATCCAGAAAGTATCTTGTTTCCATCTTGAGTGTTGTGACGTAGCAAGACGATGAGATGACTAGCAACGCTCTTCCAAAATTGATAGTTGTGACGAAGCCGCTTTTATCTTTCTTCCACCGAGTGTTGTGACGAAAGCAAGATTATTGAGATGAGATGCTATCAGCCCCTTTGACAACGGACATGCCGCCTTTGTATTAAGGGATGAGCCAACCTTGTGCTGATGATGATGATGTATCGCTTTATACTAATACATATTGATGCAGATGATGATAGCATCTCTGAGATGATCTATAAGTTACCATGAAGAAAGTACCCCCATGATTTATAGATACTACCAGTGTTCCAAGATGATATTGATGATGTTGTCCCTCTGTTCCACTTGATGCTGTTGATGATGTTGTCCCTCTCATGATGTCACTGTTGAAGAATAATCTTCTTGTTAAGGTAGAGCAAGGTAATAATGTAACTACAAAGAGTATTCTTATTATTATTTGATATATTCATTGACTAACTCTATCAGGATTGATCATGTCAGTTATTGTAATAGGACCAAATCCCCTTTATGATTGGTCAAATGATAATTATAATAGGGAAAATAAGAAGGAATCAAAGCGTGACATTTAAGAGGCCCCAGACATAATTTTCTTTAAGGTGGTTATAACCCACCTTAGTTGGAGAAGTTGGCCCCTTTAGAAGAGACACTTCACACATGCCAGCCTAATATAAATAAGTGAGGCTAGCTTCACTTAGACACACAACACTTGCTCATTTTGAGAGACAAGCTTTTGCCTGTTGTTAAAGAAGCAAAGGAGAGAGGCATATCTAGGAGAGGATATTCGCATTAGTTTAAGAGATTCTTGGCATTGTATTAGCCATCTATATTGTAAGGAAGATTTTGTTGGGTTTTCTTCCCCTAGAGGGTTTCCCAGGATAAATGTTGTGTCTCTTGTGATTGTATATTTCTCAGTGATCTTGGATTATGCTATTGTTATCTAATGAAATGCAAAGAACTATAATAATGGCTTAAACATTAACACTCCACCATCTTTGCTAACATGAGCCTCAATTTTTTCTTCTCATCCTCTGTGGTTTGTAGAAGCCTTTGGAGCTCTGCAGTCTCTGTTCGAATGCATTCATTGATTTATTCCAACTCTTGAAGTCTCATTTGCTTCAATCCTTTGCCCATGGTGATATTCACTACCTGCAAAATTGGTCAGACCAACTCTGATACCACTTGATCTGAAAACTTGGTGAGAATATTCTTACATCCAAATTTTCAAAATAAGATCTTTTACTGACAAAATTGCATGTGAATAAGGGAAATTTGATTAATTAACCATGCTTCATTAAGGAAATAATCACATAAAATTGTCAAAATTGTTGTGTATGTTTATAAATAAAAACTCTACTTAACTAAGTGAGAATGCATCAAAATCACACATACAACATTGACAACAATATCTTCTCTAGTGATTCTGCTTCAAAAAGGGCTACATAAACAAGCCTACAACATGTTTCTCCTTTACAAAGACATCCTCTGAATCAATAAGCTCTCAATAAGCTTTCCACAAGCTCTTTCCTCTCTTCTCCTCCTTCTTCTTGACCCCCAATAATGGTTTATATAACATCTCCATCTCAACCACATCAAGATTTTCATGGAGATAATATATCTCAAGATCCCCTAAATTATGATCTTGGCATATCTCAAGGGATTGGTTTGAGAATATTTCTCAACCATCCATGAAGATATCAACTCTCCTTAGAACTCTCCTTGAGACTAGGGATTGAAAGCCAACATGTCTTTGCTCAAAATAATCCCTTTTAAATAATGAAAAATACATAATTATGAGAACCCTATCTCATGTATTATACATTTTACAAATGTCATTTTTCCCCTAAATATCAACAAGACATATCTCTAGCATGTGAAGTCCAATTGAATTCATTCAAAATGCATCAAAAAGCCTATGTGAGCTCTTTGTTGACTGGACAATGTTGGCAGTATTTGAAGCCGATTGAAAATGTGTCCACTGTGAAGATCATCTTGGATCAGTTCTCCTCTCACTCTCTCATATATAATTGAGGTGAAGGAGACCCTTTAAGGATGCAATGGATTTTGATGTAAAGCTTATTGTGAATGAAGTGTAGTCAACATCTCTTTCTTTTTAGAGATAAGCCACCTCTTTTTTCCAGTTTGTGTTCTACAATGTTTTTCTATCTTATTCAGTAATAGAAGTTGGTTTTCACTGTATTTCTGTGTTCTCTTGTATATTTTTGTGTATTGCATTTCTATATCTCGGTTATATTTTTTCCTTCATGTTGTTCTCAAAATAATCTGGATCACTTTGACGCTGAACACATTTTCAAAAAAAATTATATTGGTTTTTTTTCCACCACATATAAATTTATTTATCCTAACACATATAGAGACAGACAAGTCAGATGATCTATTTAATAGAATGAAATGGATGTTGCTTGCTTTGTCCATGGGAAAAATTAAAGAATTGACTATGGAAATTGAAGTTAACTATAAATATTGAGATGAAAGTCAGTTGGAAGTATACAAATATTATTATAAATGAATTTCATAAATACATTAAAGAGATAAAACCTACAATGTAGGAACGTAAATTTCCAAGATGGCAAGTCAAACTCCAAAAATATATCAAGTTACAAGTGATGTGGATATATGTGCTTTGTAGTAGCTATCTGTTGCACTACTGGTAATAGGAAAAATTATGGAATCTTATTAAGAAAATAAAAGCAAGATGGATTATGCAAAACACAGTATAATTAGAATGAGAATACTTTCAAAAACTAAATGGTTTCAATGCCATAATTGCTCTATGAGATTAACGCTGAGGCACCTTCTCTTTCTGAAATGAATGTGAGTCGTCATTCAGTTTCCAATTGCAATCTGGGTGACCCTGACACTTTAGCGTCCTTGTTAAAGTTTTACCAACTTGCCAATTTTAGAACTCCCCTGGCCATATTTAGCGATGGAACAAATTTCTCACAAAGTGAATTTCTCGCTAATTACTTGTTAACCCAATATTAATATAATATTATCATTAACTAATTTGGGAATTCGAGACTCCAGCTCTTCGGGGCTCCGGGCTTCGGGGGAACTATGTTTGTTCTAGATGGAAAACTCTTAGAGTGACATTCTCCCGGAGTCATGTAGCAGCATGGTGTCTTATGGCTGACGTGTCACAGAGTGCCACATGTCCTTTTCTACATGGATACCACTTGTCCTGCATGTTGCGTGTCATGTGTCTGTGACAATTTCCATGTGTCTATGGTACTTTGGGCTTCTCATTCTCCCATGGTCCCTCCATACATGTGCATTTATTCCCATTCCAACCCAGAAGGGACTACACTGCCATACAACACTTGTTTTAAATTATTTTCCTTTCCAAAAATGAAATCTTTATCAATGAGGGTCACTTTATTATTTAAATTTTTTTATATTATTATTTTTAAAATTATTCATATTACTTTAGTTTATTAAATAAAAAAGTATTATAATGTTTGAAATATAAACTTTATATAGAATATAAAAGTTTGAGAAAATATTTATATGTCATAATATTTTATCACTATTAATGCACGATAAACTTGAGATTAAGATAAATTTAGACTAGTTACAAGTTACATAAGATCCAACTAAAATTATATTTATATTAATTATATTTACAATATTAGATTTATCAATTATAAGAGCATTCATTTTTTCTAAAAATGAGTTATAAAGGTTAAAGTGTCCTACTAACTTTCATTGAGATCAAGTTGGTTTGTGAGACATCCAGATCAATTTGGTTTGTGAGATATCCATCGGAGTTTGAATCTACATTGTATAGCGGTGGCAATCTATTTGTGAGCATTTATCATTTGTTGCAATCGTACTAACAATTAGTATCAAAGCTTAATTATCATAGCCTTTAGAGCTAATCACATCAAGGGCTTTCATCTTTTACCCATATTAGGTCTAACACCATTAGTCTTGTTCCTATCAAGGCCTTAGATCTAGTCTCCTTGACATTTCCACCCCCTACCCTCTACTACATCTATTAACTTCAACAAGTTTTAGATTTGTGAAGTTAAGTATTTTTAGCAATCAACTTACTAGTTAAGTATAGAAATCACTTCAGTGTTGTGTTCTTCATCAATGCAACACCACATCCATTTACAAAGAAGTGTCATAATCTTCTTAGTACATTATAGCATTTTCTATGAAATCCTTCATTGTTGTAGCATCCTTGGATAACTCCCTACAGTATTAAGAAGAACACTTTCATTGAATGTTGGGTGCTATTGTGAGGGTCAAGGGGGAAACAACCCCCTTGCAACCTTCTTGTGCCACTATAGGGTGAGTCAAAGGCTACAACCCCCAAACCAACAAAGCGCAGATGGTGTCCCACTCATTTTTTGGTTCTTCAAGAAGGATTTAATCTACGATTTGAAGAAAGGTATGTAAATCATAAACAAATCAAATTGACTCCAGATTTGATCTAAAATAGCTTCAAGAGGGACACAATATGTCAAATCGAGACATGACTTGACCAATACCATTCCCTTAAACATATTGGTTCCAGTGAGTGTTGAGCCCAAAAGTGTACTTGGGTGCGACATGGTATAACATGCTCTTACAGTAGTGAGCAATTAGTGTAAGTAGAAGATTTTCCTTTTAGTTGTTCTTCATGGAAGTGTCATATGATTAGATCAGCTTAAGGAGCAACCCTTTGTTGATGATGGAAACATATAAAGAGAATCATGTTCTTATTACTATTTTCACCTCATTTCAACTTATGCAATGTTTATGGTTTGGTTCAAACAATGAAGTTTGCATCCGACCACTTGTTCAACAATTTCTGCATCTTTCAATAATGATTCGATAGTCTTGCTTCATTCATTATGACAAAACATTTATGTGTTCCAATTTTTTTAAGTGTCACATTCCATTGAAAAGAACTCTTAGAAGCATTATAGCAATA
Source organism: Picea sitchensis (assembly GCA_010110895.2). Taxonomy (NCBI): domain Eukaryota; kingdom Viridiplantae; phylum Streptophyta; class Pinopsida; order Pinales; family Pinaceae; genus Picea; species Picea sitchensis. Next base: position 321,116 of record SNQJ01S0013364.1, on the reverse strand, counting down.
CCATGTTTGAAAAAAATGACTTTGTTTGGCCAATGACCAACGAAAATTATAAGTATGAGACGAGGGCAGAAGGAATGAGATATAGCCTAGAAACTAAAGTTTCTAACCTTTCAATCTCAATTTCTAACATTTAATGATCCTCCCATGACAAAGTACTCATTGATAGTTTTCTTTTGGTGATCAATATGCACCAAGTTGCAAAGCATTTAGTGCAATACTACCAAAATAATGCATCATTAAATGTATATGTATAGATAGTCAAGGGTATATACACTACCCAAATAATGCAGTAAATGCTTTGCAAGTCAGTGCATATTGATCATCATTTAGCTTGACTTATCACAAATCCACTTCACTTAAAACAATAAAATTACTAATAACTCTGTCTTTTCCACTTCACTTAAACTGATAAAATTACTAATAACTCTATCTTTAAGTAGTTTCCCTCATATGCATTTAAAAAAACTTCAACATGAAAATTTTCAAGTTTTCCATTTATCAACCTTGGGTAGAAAGAAACCAATACGTTCACGATCACTGCAAAGTACATTCTAAAACAAGTGTTGCATGGCAGCGTAGTCCCTGCCGGGTTGGAATGGGAATAAATGCACTGTTATGGCGGGACATGTTGATCTGCAATTTATGTCCAGGAAGAGGGCATGCATAAGGTAGAAAGAAAATGTTACTGAGAAATTTCATAATGTTAAGATTAACACATTTTCTAATATTTCACAAACAAATTGAATTAACTTGGTAATTGCAACATGTATCTATTATTTTTATGTAATCGAAAATTACTAAGTAAAATATTTATAGCACCAACTTTGTAATTGCAACATGTATCTATTATTTTTATTTAATCGAAAATTACTAAGTAAAATTTGTTATAGCACCAACTGGTATATTTGGCAAAGATAAAAAAAAAAAAACTGAAGGTTTCTATTTATGCAGATATTCTTGCAAATTAATCTGTTAGCACGGAAACAACAACCTGAGACTTAGAAAAATTTCGTAGCAATGACTTGAAGCAATAAAAAAGGATAGTAGTTTTTTTTTTTTTTTGAAATATGTAAGACACATGAAACATTCAAATTTAATAAACACAATTTCCTAACATCCAGCATAGTTGAAGATGAAAAAATTCATTGAAATTTATCAAAAATTAATAATGTTTGTTACATATTTCTTGAAATTTAAATGCATTTTTCATATAGACTGGGATTGGGGCTCCTACGGACATAAAAGAAATAAGTGCAAGAAATAGGTCTGTAGAAAGAAGAAGTGGGCGACGATAGAGCAGAAGATCTGAAAAGGAGAAATTTGAAGTTATCAGTCTTTGGTTAGAGATTTCTATTTAAAGAGGTGGAATAACTGGATTGATAAAGAAAGCAAGATGCGATCAGTATAGACTTACTATGATGGTATTTATTTCTCCATTTTCTATTTGCTTGTTGATTCCTTTTTATTGATCCTGTCGACAACCACTAGAATCGTGTCAACCGGTTGTTGCCCTTCATCGATGAAATTGTCAATTCTCCTTTGGAGCCATTCTTCAATGCAGCTTCTCGTGGGGGCCACATTGATTTCATCCCAGATTTTTATGTTGAAAAGCTCATTTTCTAATTTCCTTAGATCGACAAAAATATTATGTAGAGTCTGTGCAATTTCTTCATTCTGTGACGAATAGTCCACTAGCCAGTTGTCCACGTCATCTTGACATATTCAAGGATGTCGTAACACTTTTCTAAAGACAACCCCTTTAAAATATCAACTTTTTCATCGAAGGCTTGCTTGGTTAAGGACAAGGAGTTGAGTATTAAGTTTGGGTCTTGAACCTCGTTGGTACTTCTGGCTAAGTCTATTTCATCCAGGTTTCTGACTAATTCTTCTTTATCTTCTATGGCTTGTTCACATGATTCGACAATGAGATGTAGGTTCTTAATTTTCTCTTTCCAACATGCTTTTAATTGTTTGATCCAGTTTGGGGAGGGGAGATCTTCTTGTCTTATTTTCAGATCTGAGATGTTGATGACATGGTTTCCAAAGGGGATCACCGTCTCTAGATAGAAACGTTCTACATTTTTTAAATCTGCCTGTAAATGTTGGTGCAAAGCATGTGCCCTCGTTCGAAAAGATGTTATATTTTGTGATGTTTCCCAGGCTTCAATAACTAGCTCCATTCTTTTCTTGATATTTTTCTCCACATAGCCTCTATAGGCTAGAGGATCCTTCTAACTTAGCTACAGGGGTGGAAGACATGGTTTTTTCTAAAGGAATGGAAAACAATGGGGTAGGAATCAAATCCTCCTCCAATTGCTTGATTCGATCCTTCAGTATGGCATTCTTCGCTTCAATTCCTCCAATGGAATCATCAAGAGCATTTGTAGTTGTTCGGTGAAATTGGGAGATTTGGGACGGCTGCATGTCCTTAATTTTAATCTCTAAACGAGGTTTCCCTTTCTTATTTGTTACATCTCTCTTTTTAATAATTAAATTTCTATATTGTCTGTCAAAAACAACGCTTTGGAATATGAAGGATTCATCTTTGTCAAAAATGTTAGTGTTAGCTATTTCCATTGTGGAACTATGGTGCATTGCATTTGTGGGATGATCAACTTTGTGGAACACATCAACCACAATGGTCTCAAGTTGCATGTTCTCACTTCTAGTTTCAGGCTCTTCGGCTTGCCCTGCAACGTTTTTTCTCTTCTTCGTCACGAGAATCTTGTGAGAACTATCAATTTTTCTACGAGGAGGGTTCTTATATCCTCCTCCATTTGAAGAATTATGGGTTTCTTTCTTATTGGGGTGGGCCATTGTGGCGATGCTCCGTGATGTCATGCTCTTGGGAATGTTGGCTGAGGACTGGACACTCTTCTCACCGATGCTTTTTCCCTATTGTTCGTACAATTCATTTGTGCTTTGCAATGTTTCTACGTCGCCATCGTCAGGAGCAGGAGTGTTGTCACCATTGTCTTTGTCTTCGTTCATGCATGTATGGATAAAAGAGCTGCTAAAGCCAACTGCTAGTAAATGTTCTAGAAAAATCCCATTAGGGTCGAACCCTCTTAGCCTTTTAGCATATCTTAGGTTCAAGTTGTTGAAATGGACTATGAATTCATCAATCTTGTTGATGTTCCTGAACACGAAGTCCATGAATTTACAAGGCAGAGGAATGAACTGTTTTTTTCTCTTGCCATGGAAAAAATGCAACCAATAGTTGTATTTCCTTGTTATTCCTCTAACAAATATCTTGTCTGTGATGTGACATGGAAGGAAAGCATGATATTCCTTGGAACCAAAAATAATTATTACACTGTAATTTTCCATTTGTTCAAGTGTCCCCTTCCTGTCCAAAAACTTGGTTTCTTGGAAAGACATCTGGGGAGCATCCTTTCCTAACAATAAATCTTTGAAAACCAAGACAAAGTCATTAAAAACCTCATAAAAACAATGGGAAGCCTTGTGCCTCCACAAGACCTGGTACCAGAACGTTACTGGGTCGAATTCATAGTTTATCTTCTTAGACAGAGACAGTTTTGGAAACAGACAACAATGTGTTATCGCGAAAACCAAGTAGGGTGACTTATAAAAAAAAATCTCTTCTTTGAATTGTGAAAATTGGGAATAGATTTCAATGGAAATTAGCTTCCTCCAATAAAAAATGGATTGTTCCTTGACTGTGAAATACAAAATATAAAGAACCATGCGGGAAATGCTTGGCATGGATTCCTATCATGTTATTCTTGTAAACAGCCAGGCAATTTCCCGGAAAGGATTTCTAAAGGAACTTACCTGCAAATTTGTGATATCTTTAGGAACTATTGTCGGGTCTTCCAGGAACTCGGGTAAGAGGTCCAACCCATTATCTTTTTTTCTAGGAACTGCTTGCAGTCTTGTCCTCTGAAGGTCAATGTTGGCTCTGACAATCTTAACATCTTGCGGAAGACCTGAGGTGACAAATAAACAAGAGAATGGCCAGGGAGTGGAATAATTCTTTGGCTTAAAATATATTTTTCGGTGCACAAAGAAACCACCTCCTTACAGTCAAAAAATTCAAGGATGCAACCTGCACGAGTGATTCTAGAGGTCCAAATCACTTCGTTCTTGGTGGAACAGGATGAATAGTAAGAGTATGCCCTTGACCACTAGAAGTTTTGGTCCTCG
>SNQJ01S0013364.1:283355-313365 GCA_010110895.2 Picea sitchensis | reverse complement strand
CCCCTTGCTCCTCCCTACCACCCTGAAATCATTCTCTGTCACTAAGAACATGCAAACCAACTCTTTATCTTCTCTGTCACTAAGAACATGCAAACCAACTCTTTATCTTCTCTGTCAAAGATTAAGCATTCAAATCCTCTCTGTTTTTCATATCACAATTCATTCTTGACCAGACCACTTAGATTTATCAATCCATGTATGTGTCTTCCCTCCTCTATCTTTTTCTCTTCCTCAAATTTTACAGAGCCATATATCTCCCATAATCCTCTCTTATTTTATTTTCTTGCAACATTCACTTTATATATCTTCTTGTATCATCAGCGCGTACAATAGAACCCTCAGGCTTCAAAGAATCAGTTACAATAACTAAATAACTTCCTTATAGTAATTCTTATTGGCCAAGGCATCAAGACAAATAATATCCACATGATTAGTTTAAACATTTAACCAGCACCGTTTGATGAATATACATCTATTTTAATTTTTTAGCACGGAATAACCCTTGAGTTCTTTGGAAAACCACTTGTGCTAACCCATATGTCCATTGGCCATGACCACAGGTTAATTGAAATGCATTTTGCATTTCACATTTCGACAATTCAGCAATCCTATGTCGAAGAGTCTTGACACTTCAAGTTACAAAACCCCGAAATAGAGCTTAGCTTCGTGCTAGCTCCTCCCTCTCACATGACCATCGATGGTAACCAATGCCTACACCAAAAAGGTATTTCGGCATTTCTCATTTCGGCGTTTCGACATCTCTTGTGATGAAGTGTTTCAATACTCCAAGTCACGAACCCTGAAATTTTCGACGTTTCGCATTTCAGCATTTTGACATTTCGCATTTCAGCGTTTCGACATTCTTGTGATGAAGTGTTTCGACACTCCAAGTCATGAACCCCGGTATTTCAATGTTTCGCATTTCAGCGTTTCGGCATTTTTGTGATGAAGCGTTTCGACACTCCAAGTCACGATACTCGGTATTTCGAGATTTCGCATTTCGGCATTTCGACATTTCTGTGATGAAGTTTCTTGATGCTCCAACTCCTGGTATCCTAAACTTCGAAATGGAGTCAGATCAACGGTCATATACGACTCTTATATTACCCCTCCAATACTTAATCCAACGGATATGACTTAATCATTCATCGAGATGGATGGTTGTCAGGGTTTCGGTATTTTGGCCATCAGGTCTTCATAACTTTCAACAATTCAAAACTCTCGAAACCGTAGATCATGTGATGTGTGTCCCTTTTGGTATTTTGGCATTCGGGACTTTGTGATGTTGGAGTTTTTTCTTACCATGAAAAAATCCTGAAATAGAAACTCCTGGAATCTCGAAATAGAAACTCTCAGAATCATGTGACGTGTGTCCCTTTCGGTATTTCGGCATTCAAGACTTCATGATGTTTGAGATTTTGCTTACCATGCAAAAATCCTGAAATAGAAACTCCCACAATCCCAAAATAGAAACTCCTGGAATCATGTGACTTCATGTTTCGATATGTCGAGAGGTATGCTGATCTCTTAATTAGGAACCACTGTGCCTGTGCAAACTGATCCACGGTGCCTGTGCAAATTGACCAACAAACTCCCCCTTTCGCATTTTAAAGTTTGACATTAATGACAAAACCAAGTCATGTGCAAACTGCAATCCCTGCCAACAGTTGTGTGATGCGAAGTTGGCATTAAATACTAGTAATTGCACACTTAAAAGTGTGAATATGGAAGGTACGACAAAGAGAAATTAAGGATTTGAAATTTTGTGAATGCGCCAATGTGACGACCCATGAAAGACATTCTATGTTGTTTGAGATGAACAATCAGAAGGGATAATATAACTCTCCATGGATCTTGGTTTAATGTGTATTAATGGGAGATCTCCGCGAGCGTTTCGCTTATTAATGACAATGTTGATTGTTCCTGCATGAGGAGTTGTTAGCATCAAAGATTAGTAATTACATATTTAGAAAGAAGTATGAAGGTCGCGGGGACGAGAAAGAGAAATTAAGGGTTGGCTAATTATCGAAAGCGATTAGTCGGGCTTCAAAATAGGGTTACAAGGTATAACCATGAGAGGTGAGGACCCAATGGTCAAATTGTATGTCTCAGAATTTTTTAGTGCAAAATGCAGAACATGGAAGAGGGAATGATGGGACAGTCCAGAGGTCAATTTGTATATCACAGAACTCCAGGTATTGTAACATTGGAAGTGCAATTGTGAGCCCGCCTGTCCAGGAACCCGCAATAAAAAAAGTGGATAAGTATGGAATATGGAAATGGTAGGTCAGACTCGTTTTCGCTAATATATTGAAATTTGTAATAGATATCCCATTACCTGGAAAGATCTTTTATGCATGTTTCTGGGCAAGTTGTGTAGAGATAGCCATGTGACTATCTCGTCGAGCCTTTTGTTTATTAATGATGGTATGTATGGTTGTTGCATGATGAACTGCTAGCATTGAACCTTGGTCGTTTCATACTTTGAAAGAAGTGCGAAGGTGGAAGAAACAGGAAATAGTGACCAGGAATTGGAGATTTCATGAACCCCCCAACCTGAGGATCCATGAAAGTCATTCCATGAAATGGAAAAGTATGGAAAGCGGTTGTACGGGCTTCAAACTAGGTTGACAAGAGTTCCCCAGGAGACGTGACTCCCCGACTGTCAAATTGTATGTCTCAAAAATTTTGAGTGAAAAGTGTGTAACATGGAAGAGGGGATGATGTGGGAGTCCAACAATCAATTTGTATATTGCAGAAGTCTCGGAGATCTCCTCGAGCCTTTCGCTCATTAATGACAATCTTTACGGTTCCTTCATGACAAATTGTTAGCATTAAAACTTACTAATTGCATATCCAGAAAGAAGTACTAAGGTAGCAAGGACAAGGAACAACAATTAAGGAATGGCTAATTATCGAAAGCGGTCGATCGGGCTCGAAAATAGGGTTGCAAGATATAACCAGCAGAGGTGAGGTCCTAGGGTCAAATTGTATGTCTCGGAAGTCTTGACCGCAAAATGTGTAACACAAAAGATGGCATGATGGGGCATTCCAGCAGACAAATTTTATATCGTGGAACTTAGGGTACTATTTGCAAGTCGCGGAACATTGCAAACACAATGTTGATCCCGCCAGTCCGGGAACCCGCAATTGAAAAAGTGTCTAAGTATGGAATAGGGAAATGATAGGTCAGACTTGATACACAGTGGTTGCAGCATGTGCAACCATGGAAATGTACCATGTCATGAACATACAACAAACTTGCGGCTAAGTATTGAAAGGAACGACAGTCGGTCGGGCCCATGATGGGGCATTCCAGTAGACAAATTGTATATTGCGGAGCTCCGGGTACTGTTTGCAAGTCGCAGAACATTGGAAACACAATGTTGAGCCCGGCAGTCCAAGAACTCGCAATCGAAAAAGTGTCTAAGTGATGCAGGAGCATCCCTCACGACAAGCAAAACCAACGTGGAAGCAAAAGACAGCTGGAAGACGTCCAACGCAAGTTTTTGAATTTTTAAATTTTCCCTTGAAGTTGATGCGCTGAATATAAATGAGATCATTTAATTTAGGCACCTTGGAAAGAATGTAATCAGACCTCGAGCCATATGCTCTCGTCTGAGATAGACATAGGCATTTATAGTAGTAGTTGCAGGTAGATAGAATTGAATTCTTAGATTAGATAGTTCTCGAAGGAAGAGGGAAAACCGAACATAGACACCCTCATTTGTATCATTGTAACATTAGCAACAAGAGAAAGAAGAAATCAAGAGCATAGGAGAATAGCAGATAGTTGTAAAGAACACCCATGTACAAATCTTGAATTAATAGAGAAGTTGATTCAGATTCATGGCTGTTGTGTTATTCTTTGTGTATGTGTGTTGAATGCTCTACTTATGAATATTTCTTCCTGTTATGCATTTGTTATCATGTTGTGTGTATGACTTCATGTGTTGAGATAGAAGTCTGAGAGGAAGTGAGGTGAGTTACAATTGTTTCTATTTTAAGCAAGGATTCCTGCAAGGAGTGCAGTTGAGTCATCCACAAGGAGTGCATTGACAGAAGGCTCAGAAGTTAAACTCTTGTTCTCAATTCGCTCAGAAGTGAGAGCGAGTTGCTAAAGCCGTGCAAGGAGTGTGCAGGCTAAGAAGAGTCTCAGTCGTGACACTGAGCAGAATCTTTGAAGGAATGCTGTTGCAGGTGTGCGCAGAGTCAAGAGAACTTCAACACTTAGACGTGCTTGAAGATTTTCCGCAAGGAGTGCGCGCAAGGGTTCTTTCTAAAGACTGAAGTTGTGGAAAGCTCAGGAGGGATATACCTCTAAGTTGCTGAAGATTCAGTGTAGACAAGTGTGACTTGAAGTCAGGGAGAAACGTCGCAGGTTGGCGAAGGAATCTCGGAGAGAGATACCCTTTTTCATTTCGTGGATTAACCCAGGAAGAATGGACGACCAAAATATTCTGAAAAGATTTTGCGAAGTTTCGAGGACCGTTAGATCTTGCAGAGGTGCAAGGAGGTTACGGTGAGAAGATTCCGAAAGGTTTGAAGCTCAAGAGAGACAGGGTCGTTGATCCAAGTCGGTCAGAGCCGTTGGATTGCTCACGGGATCATGTATCGAGACCTCGTGAGAAAGGACTCAAGGATTTGGACTCAAGGATCGCGAGGTTGCGAGGAAGCGAGATTCTAACCATTGGAGGACAGGTGGCACCTCGCATCTCGGGAGCTCATAAGTGTAAGGGTTGAGAAATTGGTGTTAAAGGTCGCGAGGCAGTGAGGTGGCGAGAGGCTGTGAGCCGTCCATCTGAAGAGGACAGGTGTCAGAGATCGAAGATCTCGTGAACTCGGAGCTCGCAGTTTGAAAACCCAAGTATTGGGTGCTCCAAGTCGCGAGTGGCGAAGTGGCGAGAAGATCAGAGCCGTTCATCTAAGGGGACGTGTGTCAAGAGATCAGAGATATCGCGAACTCGGTAGTTTGCAAGGTAAGGACCTAAGTATTAGGTGTGCAAAGTCGCGAGGCGCGAGGACGCGAGGCGACGAAGGAGTGAGAGGATCGTAGCCATCCATCTAAGGAGGATAGGTGGCAAGAGATCGACGGATCTCGTGAACTCGGAAGCTCACAGGTTGAGAGTCAACCATTTGGGTACTCCAAGTCGCGAGGTCGTGAGGTAGCAAGAGAAGGATGGCCGTTAGATCCGTAACACAAGAGAACCATTGGATCTGAGCGAGGGATCATGTCTCGGGACCTCGCAGGAAAATGTTCGAGAATTTGGGCACGGGGATCGCGAGGTTGCGAGAAGGCGATATCCCGACAGCTGGAGCAGTGTGAGCCATAGTGGAACGCGAGTGGAATACAGGTGACACAAAGGATTTGCGAGCCGCGAAGTGCAAAGGAGCGAGACTCGTGTGGACGCCGAGTCACAAAGCGCCGAGGAGCCGAAATTCTTGTGGACGCGTGGCAGAGCATAAGGTGGGACCGCACATCTCGGGGACTCGCGGACTAGGAGGGCGAAAAATCGACGGTTCAACCGGCGAGGTCGCGAAGTTGCGAGGTCGCGAAGTCGCGAGAGGCACTAACATTTAGCCTAGCCCACGGTTGTATGTGGAAGGAACTATACCCGTATCGCCAGATCGGGTATCGCAAGATTCGAAAGGAAAGTTTGGAGGTTTTGAGTCACGAACTCGCGAGATAGTGAGATTTAGCTGACCTCGGAGGAAGGTTTCTGTGGGTGTAGATTTCTCGATAGGGGAATAGAAGAACCTTCGAGTTCTTCGGGCCGAGAAGAAGAAGGTCCTATGCAAGGACATGCCCGTGGGTGGTGCGCCCTTGTGTCACTAAGTACGGAATAAGGAAATGGTAGACTGGACTCAATACACAGTGGTTGCAACATGTGCAACCATGGAAATGTACCACGTCTTGAACATACAACAAACTTGCGTCTAAGTATTGAAAGGAACGACGATCAATCAGGCTCATGATGGGGCATTCCAACGAACAAATTGTATATCGTGGAACTTCGGGTACTGTTTGCAAGTCGCGTAACATTGGAAACACAATCCTGAGCTCGCCAGTCCGGGAAACCACAATCGAAAAAGTGTCTAAATATGGAATAGGGAAATGGTAGGCCGGACTTGTTTTCGCTAATATATTGAAATTTGTAATAGATATCCCATTACCTGGCAAGATCTTTTATGCATGTTTATGGACAAGTTCTATAGGGATATTTAGTGTGACTGTTTCCTCGAGCCTTTTGCTTATTAATGATGATCTTTATGGTTGTTGCATGATGAAATCTTACCATTAACCTTTGTTGTTGCATATTTGGAAAAAAGTATGAAGGTGGCGGGCACAGGAAACAGTGACTAGGAATTGGAGATTTCGTGAACCCGCCAAGCCGAGGATCCAAAATAGGGTGACAAGGGTTCCCCAAATACGTGAGGCCCCATGGTCAAATTGTATGGCTCAGAACTTTTGAATGCATAATGTGTAACACGGAAGAGGGGACGATGTGGGAGTCGGGCAGTCAATTTGTATATCGCGGAGATCCTGGTGTTGTTTGTAGGTCATGGAACAATGGAAGTGCAATCTAGAGGCCAGAATAATTAATGTGCATTGGGAAGGGTGCGAATGTGGTGGGGATGGAAGGGAGCGGTAAATGATTTGAAACTTTTTGTGAACTAGGGTAGAGTGAGGCTTGTGAGTTGGAGGAGCGCAAGGTGGAATTGTAGATCACAAAATTTTTGGGTGCAAGATGTATATCACAGAACACACAGAAAAAAATTGGGTAAGTATGGAAAGGAACGATGGTCGTTCGGAGTACCGTAAATGGCAGTTTATTGCGTGTTAATGGGAGATGTCCTCGAGGTTTTTACTTGTTAAATTGTTTTGTACCAGTGTGTTCATTTTTCACTAGTAAAACCATAATTAATGTGCATTGGGAAGGGCACGAAGGAAGTGGGGATGGAAGGCAACAATATATGCTTTGAAACTTTTGTGAACCTAGGCAGAGTGAAGCTTGCGAGTTCGAGGAGTCTGGGGAGGTCGACAAAGATAGCTTCAAGTTTAAGGAGAGAATTTGTTTATATTTATTCCAATAGTATTCATATTAATATATCTTATTAGATTATTTTTGTTCCAAATGTAATCCATCTTCCAATTTGTAGGGTGGTTTTCGGCTTGCAAATTGCATTCAAACCCATAAGCAATAGANTTATATGCAAGGACATTCTCAAATAGAAGTTGTAATATAGAAGAAGTTGTAATATATGCACAATATTGAATAGGAACATAACGTCAACACCTGAGTTGCCATATTGAAATAGAGTCATTAATTGATTCTATTTACGGGGCCCCAAAGAATGAAAGCAAGACGGGTCCACCCATTTCTTTCTTAAGTATAGGGTGGATGCCACATAACTATGTCCTATCACAAATCTTTCTTCCATGTAAAATGTAAGGAGTGAATAAAGTAGCTTTTATTTAAATCGAAGTGTTGGGTAGGGGAAAAAAAAGCTTGTCGTGCATGTTTAACTATGGATGAAAGAGTGTCTTAAATTATTGTAGAAAGAGGTTGAATTCATATATCAATAGTTGTACATGGAAACGATTCAATTTAAAAAAAAAATAGAAAAAAAAACAATATTAGACATCGGTAAACACCATACAAAAAAACTCAAGTATTTTATATTAAGATAAACTGGGTCACAAAATACAATTGAGATTATTTCCCAAAATAGTTGTCTTGAAATAGTTCATCACATATTCTCTGTAATTTAAATGTGCTTGCCATAATGACTACGATTGGGGTTCCCATGGACAAAAAAATCAAATATGTACAAGAATCAAGCTTATAGACGGTTTTTTATACAATTCAACTTGATCATCAAATGCTTGCCTGGTTAAAAACAACGAGTTGGATATCAAATTCGGGTCTTGGACTTCATGGGTGCTACAAACTAGATCTATCCCAACTTCTTGAATAGTTTGTCTCTTCTAGATATGGCCTTCCTGCATTAGTTTTTTGTTCAACATTCCATACTTTGTTAAGTGTTAATTTCCCTCTAGCATCGAAAAATTGGGGTTTAAGGTGCCTTCCTTGTAATGTTCCTGGTCATCCACATCTGAGACAACTTAGAGATGCAATTCAGGCCCAATTCAAAGACGAAGGAGTAGTTTTATGTGACATCAATTTTGGGGGAAAAAATTATGTTAGCCAACAGAAGCTGAAACAAAAAAAATCCAAGTATCTTGTGACTGGTATTCTCCCTGTATTCGATCGTTTGTTTGGTTGAAAGGCATGCCTGGAGATTTGTATGTTGAATTTCTTTGTTTTATTGCTATAAATTGGAAAGGACGTTCAAGTCACCTACAAAATTCTCCTTTTTTGAAGTATATAGCTTCTTCCAGCAACACAAATTTGGCAAGTGTATCAAATGTTGCAAATTACAACAGAATATATCTTTTGTCATGGGAGTCACACATATCTTGGCTCACAAAATGGTCTAGAATATTCGGAAGTGACGCCAAATATTACTCCATGCCCGAATATACTCAAAAGGAAATTATAAATTTGGATCCTCACGAAGGTGAGAAACTATATATGAGTGGTTGAATCAACATTCTAAAATTACAGAACCTTCTATCTCAAAGTTGTAACAGACTTGACAGACAGCCAAATTTTATCTCAAAGTTTGTTGAGCGACCTCTAGATGTAGTAACAGACTCGACAGACAATCAAATTTTGATCACTACTGGCACTAATGTCAAGTGTATCAAGTTGTGACCTTAGGCTCCAGGTAGCTTCAACTTCAAGCATCCACAGTGGCGGTGACTCCAGGCTCCAAATAGCTTCAGATCCGGACATTGACACTGATGGTAGCAATGGGAACAATGTCATTGACTGTAGGGAGGTAATGCGGTGAACAAATAGGCATTTCATTGTCAAAGCACTTAGATTGGAGGGTTGTTAAACCTGCAAAGAGCATCAAATTTAGTGTTTCTTTGTCATGACAATTACAATGTTGTTGTGAGTCTGGAAATATTTGGAGGTTGGGTGTCTTGTGCAATGATGACCTCGACATTAGGTGCATGTTAGACATTTATTATCTAACATTTTTGTTTTAATGTGGTTGCCATAGTCGAATATGGGTCGATTGCATTGGCACAAAAAATATTAATTGTGTAATTAATTAACATCCTTGAAGGACATGAATCCCAAACAACACATGAAACTTTTCGATCAAGCATGTGTTAAAAAAACACATTATTTTATATTTTAAAAAATAAGAAATTGTATTTTCTATGTCTAACATTTGGTTGCACACACAACCATTTTAAGTTAACTGAAATTAACATATAGTCAACTCAGATCCCCGGAAGCGATCAAATTCCCTAGAGCTAGTTTATTTCCATCGTGTTGGTTGGGATACAAGAATCCACCAGCAGGACAAAGAAACAAGGTAGCAATAAAAGCACATGTGCAAACGCAAGCTGGGGCTGGAAGCACTCTATGACCAGGAAGGCACTTTGTGCTTATTGAACTGTGATCCTAATGAACAATTCGAGAGATGCTTGTGACGAGGCCATGGATTTTTATTTGAACCAGACAAGTCAATACTTGCAACATCGAGCAACTTCCGTTTGTTTTCAAATATCAAATCTACTACAATAGAAGAAATGCATTCTCCTTATTCAAAGCAGAGGAAAAAACAGGAAGATTGATATTCGGTGGAAATAGATCTGGAATATCTACTACATCAATTTCTCTTCTAAAGAATAAAACAAAATCATTACATGAAGGTGGTAGTAAAAGGTGATGTTCTGAAACCAAATCATTACCTGAATACATCAAACTTCTTGCAAAAGGTGGTAGTATAAAGTAATCTTCAGAAAGCGGTGCAAAGTCCATAGTCCAGAATTCCTTCCCATTAAATTTTTCAAGTTACTTTTCGATGCAATCATCATAAACTTTTCAGAGTCTTGTTCCCTAATTATATACCCACCTTCAATTACCAGGAGAATATTCTTTCAAAGAGAGGCAAGCTCTTCGACCCAGATGCAATTATATGCATAGGAATAGTGAAAACAATGTGCAGTAGTGATAGAAAGTTGATTGTATGTGGAGTATGTTACTACATGCAGAGGTCGGTGAACAAACTTTGACAAAGAAGCTAACTTTTTGTCAAGTCTATTACCACACCCAAAACTCGCTTAATGAATTTTGACATAGAAACTTCTGTAATTTTAGGATGTTGATTCAACCACCCATATAGTTTCTCACATTTGTGAGGATCCAAATTTATAATTTCCTTCTGAGTATATTCACGCATGGAGCAATATTTGGCATCACTTCCGAATATTCCAGACCATTTTGTAATCCACGATATGTGAGACTCCTCTGACAAAAGATAAATTCTTGTGTGGTCTGCAGGATTTGATACACTTGCCAAATCTGTGTTCTTAGAAGAAGGTATATACTTCAACAAAGGAGCATTTTGCAGGTGACTTGAAAGTCCCTTCCAATTTCTAGTAACAAAACAAAGAAGTTCAACATACAAATCTTCAGGCATGCCTTTTAACCAACCAAAGGATCGAATATAGGGAGAATACTTATCATAAGATACTTGAATTTTTTGTGTCTGATTTTCTGTTGGCTAACAAAAAAAATTTCGCTCAAAGCTGACATCACATAAAACAATTCCCTCGTCTTTCAATTGCGCCTAAATGGCATCTCTAAGTTGGCTCACATGTGGATGACCAGGAACATTACAAGGAAGGCATCTTAAAGCCCAAGTTTTCAACGATACAAGGAAATGGGAATAAGTATTTAAAATGAATGTTGGAGGGTGATAGTATAATATTTCATACATATTGGTTTAATGTGTTTTAATGGGAGATATCCTTGACCTTTTCACCTATCAATGTCAATCTTTTCGAATATGTGTGGTGAGTTGTCACTAATAACATATGAGTTAACACTTCCATATGCAAGCATATTCTAAAATATGACAACCTGTAATATATGCACAATATTAAAGAGGGACATGATGTCAACACCTTTGTGGATGACAGTGGGGTAACACAGTATTGCACTCTTACTATGATGATGCCTTAAAAAAACTAAAATAACCAACATTTTTTGGCAATTCAATATGGACACAAAAAAATCATCAGATCCCATAATATTTGCTCGTTAATGCATTTTAATGGGAGATGTCCTCGATCTTTCCGCTTATTAATGCCAATATTTTCGAACCTACCTGGTGAATTTTCACTAGTAAAAGAATAATTAATGTGCATTGGGAAGGGCACAAGGTGGTGGGGATGGAGGGGAGCGAAAAACGCTTTCAAACTTTTGTGAACCCGGAAATCCGTGAACCCACAAAACTTTGAAGACTCGACTAAGTATGGAAAGGCAGATTGGTGAGATGGAGCCATCGCAAGTAGAGTCATGCTTGCGAGTTCGAGGGGTCCGGGGTTGAATTGTAGATCACCAAAGTTTTGGGTGCAAGATGTATACCCCTAACACGGGGCATGAGAGTTCGATAGCACCTGTCTACGAAGCCGCAGCCATAAAATTGGATAAGTATGAAAACAAATGGCGGTCGGTCGGACTCATGATGTGAAGATATAGATGGAGATGAGGATTTGTCAGTTCGCCACCCCGGGAACCCGCAAGCATAGAAACGCGACTAAGAATAGAACCAAAAACGGATAATAGAGGGGAAGAATAAAAGGGAAAAACAAGTAAGTATAGAAGAGGAAAAACAAAGGGAGAAAATAACTTTATCCCTCAGACAACAACACTTAGTCTCATAATTACAAATTCATAGAAACACATTAACTATGGGAAAAACATTCCCAGCTATGAAATATAGTTCAAGCTCGACAAACTCTCGTTCAAGTCCAAAGAGATGTTTCTTATATCTATTTCAACATTTTTTTGAGTAGAGATTTGTTGAAGATTAAGCAATGTATGTCCAAGTGCATGTATCATTTGCATAGTATCAATATGATTTCTTTCGTGTTCTTTGCGTATTCTTCTAAATGCACTTGTCATAGATTTGTCAACCTTTGCCATGTCAACATAGGTGGGATATCTGGAGAACAATGACTTTCAAGAACAACACCAACACAACATCACACTCATGTTTCTCTGATCGCAGTAGTCACATACGAAAATGTTCAGCAAGAGGATTTTGGCTGAGGCATTCCCAGTAATCAAAATTCTTACTTGCAAACTGGAAATAGCAAACAACAACTAACAAATAAGAATGCAACCATGGAAGCAAGACTCACCGGTGAATGGGGAAGGACAGAAGCACATCCTCTGGCCTGCAAACTACAACAACAGGTCCAACTGCGGATGCAAGACCCCAACCTTACAAGGTTCAAACAAACAAGAGCAAGAAGCAAACAACAAACTAGTGAACAAGTACCAAGAGGCCCAACTGCAGTTGGAGGACCTCAACTCTACAAAGTTGAATCAAACAAAAATAAGCAACATCCGACCAACCAACGAGCAAGCATCAATCAGTCATCCAGGAATTATGGTGAAGAACAATATTGGACAAATTCACTACAAACAAGATTGTGTAAAAAATTGGAGGAAAATGTATTGTAACATGCCTGTTAAGCAAACATTTTAGGCTGCGAGGCATGTCAGGTAAACATTTAAGGCTGTACGGATCGTGCAAAGGCCTCCCACTATGTAAACAATTAAGAAAGTTGCATTTTACAAGGTTGGCATTATGCATCCGCAATTGGAACTGCACTTTTTTCATTCCCCATTCATGGGTAAGTTTCACTACCATGGTTGCATCCCTATTCGTTGTTTTTTTTTTTTTTACCAATCTACAAGTAAGAATTTTCAATACTGCGAGTGATCAAAATCCTCTTGCAGAACATCTTTGTATGTGACTACTATGACCACAGAAACAAGACTGTAACGTTGTCTTGGTCTTGTTCCTTAACGTCAATACTCCACACAGAACCCACCTCCATCGCAACCACAATGACATATAAAAAAGGAAATCGATTTCTCTCCTCACATACAAAGATGTTCTGCAAGAGGATTTTGACCCAAGCATCTCCAGTATTGAAATTTTTCACTTGCAAACTGGAAATAGCAAACAACAAACAATGAATAGGAAGGTAAGCATGGCATCGAAACCCATCCGTCAATGGGGAACGACAGAAGCGCAATTCCAATGGTGGTTGCAAAATCCCAAGTGTGCAAACTGCAACAAGAGAAACAGGCAAACAAGAAACCAGTGAATAAGCAACGAGCAAACATCAACCAGTGAACCAATGATGTCGCTAAAGAACAATATCTCCCATATTCACTGCAAACAACATTGCATAAAAAAAATCGCAAGAAAATGTATTGTAACAGGCCATTTAAGGTTGTGAGGCTTGTTAGATAAACATTTAAGTCTTTCAAGACTATCGAAGGGCCATAGATGATCAAAAACTTTGGATATGCTAACATATAAAACATTGGGAATAGCGAAGCTGGCAATAAGACCTCCAATCTGTTATCCAATCAGATCATGACATATATGGTATTTTTTATTATATACAAATCAATGTTTTTAGTTCTCTAGTTTCAATAATGGAGATTATGCAAATATTTTTAGTCAAAGCACAAACTAATATGAAGTCAACGAATTATCGATCGCTATAATCCCTCTACGCCTTCGACAATGACTAAAAAGAATATATTATATCAACATCCTCTCCCCAAGTGAAGTTTAACCCTGGACAAAGTTAATAAACAAAGACATATGTATTGTAAGTTAGGGTTATAAGAAAAAAGATAAAGGCATGCAACTTAGTAGACAAATTATTGTAACTATAAAAGATAGTATGTGAAGCACGCAAAAAGGAAAAGTAACCAATATTTCATAACGTGCATTGCATTATCACTATGCTTTAAGTAATGTAATTGTAAAAGATAATTAGTGAAGCATCCAAAAAGAAGGGGTAACCAAGCTGTGATCACACTGCTTGGGCATGGTTCCCTCACTTGAGACTCCTCCTTGATATGTTGGTGGGAAACAAAAACATTGCATTTTCCCTTTTCATTGTGTTCATGTCTCAAGTGGAGATAATGACCAAAATGACCCCTTTCTTTATTTTCTGTGAGATCCTATTATAATATTATAACTTATCATTTATTTTCTCTAAGATCCTATTAAATATTATAACTTTAGCATGTTATTTTTTGATAAATTGTTGAATGGATGTATTTCATACATATTGTATATCTTCTTGGGTTTAGGTTTTTATACAATGATTCATAATAAAACAACATATTATATATGTAATTTACGGTGTAACAAAGTGATTTCATATAAGGATGTGCATTAGTTATTTGGGATTTCCACTTTGTTGCATACTTTATCATATCTGCAACGTGCTTATATGCAATATGCTTATTAGTGATTTTACTATATTTACACTTCTATAAACTTAATTTGTATTTTTGGAAGCTCAATTTACATTGATAAAATTAACGAACTTCTCTATTA
The DNA here is from genome assembly GCA_010110895.2 of Picea sitchensis. Classification (NCBI taxonomy): domain Eukaryota; kingdom Viridiplantae; phylum Streptophyta; class Pinopsida; order Pinales; family Pinaceae; genus Picea; species Picea sitchensis. Next base: position 298,836 of record SNQJ01S0013364.1, on the reverse strand, counting down.
ATGGTCCAGTGTTGTGGTGGGTTTGTCTCACATATTTTTCTTTTGTTAGCAACTAAGTGCCTACAACTAGTCCAATCTCTATGGTTGGAAATTTAACTTTCATTATTATTGTTTTAGATGATGTATATGGTTGGAAATTCGACTTTCATTATTATTGTTTTAGATGGTGTATTAGATCTAATGCAGGAGCATCCTAGCCAAGTAAGTTATCATACATACATTTAAATTCATAGATTTGGTATTGTTGTGTGGTTCTAATTATAAGGGACCATAAAATGATAATAAAATGATAATGTTGAAGTATTGTATGTGATTTTAAAGCCTTCATTTATAAATAGAGAGAATTTAATGAGATATTTTTTCTTAAAATTGTAATAATTTTTAACGTGATGAAATATTTCTTTCTTTTAGCGAATGTTTATAGTCTTTGGAATATGAAGTCTCAAATTTGAATAGCGAGGTAGTTGAAAAGCCATAAGCTAAATATCACAAGCTTACATATGAGATATGTAAATGAGTAGAGGGCCTTTAGGCTCTCATAGATTGGCCTTATATATAGTTGGGTATGTGTAGAATCCAAAGATCGTGATGGTTCTATGAATGTAAGAAAGTTGAGAGTTGATGCAATACCATTGAATAAGGACAACAAAATTCTAGGTTGATGAGTTATGTGTGTATATTTCTTTCACTAGGTTGATTTATGTCCAAAGCATTGTTTTTTTGTTTGATAAATATATTGTGTGAATTGTCTTGCAATGCCACCTTGCATCAGGATCGCCCCTAGCCTATTTTGGGCATATACCAACGGAGCAACTGGATTACATTCAAAGGGAGTCGACAATATACCAACAGAGCAACTAGATTGCATTCAATACCTATTCCTTCTTAGAGAGGAGGAAAAAACCAGAGGAATCAAGCGCATGCATGGAGAGATAGGAAACTTAGGTATCAAAACAGGCAATGGACAACCACAACACTCACCAAAGCAGGCAAGATGGAAGAAAGGAAGAAAATCAAACAATGTAGCCCTACATAAATTAGGAGCACTGCTGATAAATTCAGGTAAGATAAAAAATCTCTTTCCTAACTCCCCCCCACATGTTTAAATGAAGGTTATTACTTAGAATATAAGGGGCCTAAACAACCCTAGAAAACAACGAATCCTTAAAAATAGATTGAAGATGGAACAAACTGATATATGCTTCATACAAGGAACAAAATGTAATATGGACAAAATGGAAATAATAAGTAAGAAGCACTAGAATAAGTACAAGTTTCTGAATTTAGAGATTCAAAACATGGCGGGAGGCATACTCGCCCTCTGGAACCCACAATCAGTGAATCTACTCTCTACTGAAGCCACTAGGCACACACTATATATAAAAAATGCAAGTGATAGGGAACATAGATGAGGTCTTATGTACAAATGTATATGGACCTCAGGTATTGGAGGATAAAAGAAGAATGCTCCTAGATCTATAAAATCTAAAGGAGCGGAACAATAACCTTCATTGGATTTTGGTTGGGGATTTCAACATTATAACTACGTTGGCTAAGAAAAAAGGACGCAACTGGAGACTGGACATAGTTGTGGAAGATTTCACATCCTTCATAGATAAAACTGAGCTAGTGGATATCAGGACTAGCAATGGTCAGTTTACATGGAACAATAAAAGACTACCACACGACCAGGTAGCCACGAGGTTAGACAAATTCCTAGTCTCGGAATCCATCATTATGCAAGGTTTAGTGTTGGAATGCAGTATCCTTCCCTGGGGGGGATCAAACCACTAGCCAATGAAAATGGAGGAAAATTTTTAGACAATACTAAAGAACATGCCCTTCAGATTCGAGAAATTTTGGATCGACCGCCCAACCTTCAAGGAGAAAATCCAAGCATGGTGGCAAGAGGATATCTAGAAACAAGGGACAAAGATGTTTAGGCAACACAAAAAACTCAAGTACATAAAGAAAAAACTTAAGAAGCGGAACAGAGATTTTTGGGAACATTGACCGGGGGAAAATACTGATAGAGGATAGAATGGAAGAGCTACAGGAGAAATGCATCCAAGAGAGCTATACTAACGAAAGGGAAAAAAAAGAAAACCAATTACTGCAGGATTGGGAAGAAAGATGTAAGCAAGAAGAGACTCTATGGAGACAAAAATCTAGAATCAGGTGGTTTAAGGAAGGGGATAGGAATACCAAGTTCTTCCACAGAACAAATATAGAGAGAATATCTCACAACAGAATTCTAAAGATCCAAGATCAGGATGGGATAGAGAGAGAATCCCACCAGGACATTGAAAATACACTGGTCAAACACTTCCATGGGATAGCCAAAGAACCCAACCGAGACAGGACCATTTCCATCCAGAGGATAGTTAGGCATATCCCCAAGCTGGTCAATGAGGAACACAATGTCAACCTTTGTAGACCCATAGCAAAGGAAGAAGTCGACCAAGTGGTCCAGGAGATTTCTAATGGAAAGGCCCCAGGCCCAGACGATTTCGCAGTGGAATTTTTTAAAGCGTGTTGGGATGTGGTTAAGCATGATATCTATGGTATAGTGGAGGATTCCAGACACCCAGCCTCTATCCTGAAGGCCCTGAATGCCACAATGATCACTCTAATCCCAAAATAAAACAAAGCAAGAACTCCAGATCGTTATCGACCGATAGCCCTATGCAATGTGGTGTACAAGATTATTTCAAAAGTAATAACTAATAGATTGAAACCACTCCTTCCAACATTAATATCACAGGAAAAGGTGGGCTTCGTGGAAGGGAGGCATATTCTGGATAATATCATACAAGCCCATGAAATAATACATACCCTAAAAAGTAAAAAGAAAGTGGGGATGTTAATTCAACTGGACTTGGCGAAGGATTATGACAAAATAAGATGGCACTATATGGCGAAGATGATGGAAGCTTTTGGGTTTCACCAACACTGGATTAAATGGATCATCAACCTAGTTTCTACAACGATCTTCTCGTTCCTATTCAATAGAGCCCCAGCCAAGTCTTTCTATCCAACTCCAGGTATAAAACAAGGGGATCTGTTATTCCCTTTCTTGTTCATTCTAATGATGGAACGACTGAGCAAGAGCATAAACATCGCAACGGTCGAACGAGAAATAAAATGCCTAAAACCGTTTGAATATTTCCCGACCTCAATACACCAACAGTTCGTGGACGACATCCTGCTCCATGGAACCCCCACAGTAAAGGAAGCAAAGGCATATAAAAAAATCTTAGAAGAATTTGGAGATGCCTCGGGAGATGAAATAAATCACTCCAAATCCATAATCTACTTCTTCAATACAAATCCTCCAATCCAAAGGAACCTGACCAACATTCTGGGGTTTGAGCGTAAAGCACTCCCAACAAAATATTTGGGAGTGCCCCTGACAGACAGGGTGTGTAGGAACGTAACGTGGGAAGGAGTTGTTAACAAGTTGCAGGAGAGGGTTAAGAATTGGACGTATAGATCTCTAAACCTTGTTGGACGGATAATCCTTATTAACGCAGTCCTACAAGAAATCCCGGTGTATCTAATGTCGGTGTTTCCAGCCCCCAAAGGCATCCTGCAAAAAATTAGAGCAATCCAGAGAGACTTCCTATGTAGAGGAGTTGAGGAAAAAAATAAATGGGCCTTGGTGGCATGGGACAAGGTGTGCAGACCGAAGAACAAAGGGGGCCTCAGTTTACAATACCCACAGGTAACCAATGAGGCATACGGGGCAAAGTTGTGGTGGAGATGGGTGAAGGAAAGTTCGATGCCATGGGTTAAACTGTGGAAAGCAAAATACACCCCAGAATTCAACACCCAGGAGCAGATCAAGTTCATGGGCACAAGGGAGGGATCAGACATCTGGAATCTAGCTTGGAGAAACAAAAACTGGATACAGAGTCACAGCTTTTGGGAAATTAGGAATGGGAGAACAACGAGGTTCTGGGAGGATGCGTGGCAACAGGAATATATAATGGAAAATCAGGGCAGAGAGGGACTCAAACACAAGATGATTCGGCAAGGAAAAATGAAATTCCATCAGTACTGGAAGAAAAGGTAGGGGAATGCCAGATGGAGGATTTGGGACAAACTTAACCCACAGAATAGAGCTCAGGAAGACACAGTGATGAAAGAGGTCGATAAGGAATTGGGTAAAAGGAAAATTGGGGTCTCGAAAGATGAAGACCAATTAAGGTGGGGAAGGAAAAATGGGAGCGAATTCAACCTAAAAGAGGCTCGGTATTACATGGCAGGCCAAGACTAAGAAAACCCCGAACCACACTGGGAGAGGATATGGAAGGGCCCCCAATGGCCAAAGATCAAAGTGTTCGAATGGCTAGTCATACACAAGAGGATACTTGCCTGGGAAAACCTAACAAAAAGAGGCTTCATAGGTCCCTCACGGTGTTACCTGTGTGAGGTCAAGGAAGAGTCAACGGATCATCTCCTAGATGAATTCAACTATACAATTGATATTTGGGATTGGGTGGCCAATATTTATCACCAGTCGAATTAGGTTAGGGGGGATATCATAGCGACAATAAAAAACTAGAAAGAGAGGTACAGTGAAAATGAGGTGGTGAACCTTTGTTGGGGGCTGACGTCAAGGATGGTTATATGGGCGATTTGGAAGGAATGGAACAGGTGCATTTTCAAGAATGAAATCCAACCAGCCACATGGATAAAGGACATTATCGTAACTCAAATAAGAGAAATAATGCAGAGCCTTAACCTTAACAACTCCAAAAATTAAAACACAGGTCAAGACTTACGAATTTTGGAATTGTTCTATCTGAAAGAGTGGAGTTGTAGCATACCTGTGGCTCAAGATCCATAGATCCAGACAGGAGTCAGTACCTAGGCTCCTCCTCTCACAAGCTTCATTAAACTGAATTTTGATGGGGCGGCGAAAGGCAATCTGGGGGTGCCAGGAGCTGGTGGAGTAATAAGAGACAGTGGAGGGACAATCCTACACATGTATGCTGGGAGCATAGGCAATTCAAAAATCCTACATAGAGAGGGAATGATGAATGCCATCGTGGAAGGAGATTCGACTCTGGTTATCAACACTATGAAGAAACTCTAGTATGGCACCAAGGTGGGAAAGGTGCAAAGGCATTGGCATTTAGAGCAATCCCTAAAACAAATCAAGGAACATCTGCGAACCATGAACACGATAGAGTTTAAATGGATTTGCAGGATGACAAATGCGCTAGAAGACAAGATAGCTAACGAGGGGGTTAACAGGGAGAGACATGAACTAGACGATGTCTGGACTAGAATCCCTAAGGGGGAATTTAGATCGGACTGCATCCACCTAGCAGTACGAGATCACGGTGGCAGCTTCAGAGATGAGGGTCACATCAAGGATGACGTGAGGCCCCTTGAACCAACGTGGGACCTAGGGGGAATATGATTGTTACAACACCTAGTCACCACTTTTCATGTGGAAACACGACAGGCAGCAAGTGGGCGGACAGAAGGAAGTAAGATACAATGGAAGTTTTAGAGGCGAAAACAAGGTAGAACGACCAAGTAGCAGGCCGGAATTTTATGGCAAGTTAAGGGATGTGGAGATGGTGATAACCAGGGAAGGATCATCGACCCCCAAGACAAGTATAGGGCCAAGAGCGTCTGGATACTATGCGAGTAGGGGTAGAGGCAAGGACCGGGGAAGAGCTTGTAACATCATGGCCCGTCGAGCCTTACCAGCCAATAATGAAGGGCGATTTCACCACCTCGGGTTGAAATTGGTTGGAGGTACAAGACCGCAGATGAGGGAACACTATAAGAAGAGGAACAGTAGACAAGATTGCAACCATAAGGTGGTAGCAAGTAAGGAAAATCATACTCTAAGGAGTAGAGCAGGTAAGGAGAGGAGTGGAGTGAGGCATAGGGAGAACTGCCAGTGTAGGGTCTCGAGTAGACAAAGAAACATGGTGCGTTTGAAGCGTACGCAAAGAAAGAGAAGCCCCCAGGGGAAGGATATCCTAGAAAGCTCGATATGGTTGACTAGGATCAAGAAGGCTGCGAGAGAGGCGTAGAACACATTCCATACGCTGGTCTCGTCGAAGGGGAAGGAAGCAGTCAACAAGTGGGAAGAATAAATTAAGGAGGAGCAGAGCGGTAAAGAGTGGGGAGAGATAGCGCAGGAAGCTAAATGGGTGACGAACCTGGGGGCTACGCGTCCAAGGGACACCCTCTACCATAAAACGGTAGAGACTACATGGTTTACCAAGATGTTGATTGGTAAAGTAAAATCCGATCGGGAGGAGGCGAGACAGGAAGACCACCAGGAGGTTAAAACAATGGTGGACGAGATACAACGTCGACTCAACGATCTGGAAACAATTGTCAAGTTGTTAGTGGAGGTTGAAAAGGACCAAAAAATCAAGCATGAGCGGTTGGCTACACAGTTCCACCTTTACCTGAGATACGTCCACCATATGGACATTACACCCCTAAATGGACAAGGAGTACCATCCCATATCATAAGAACCAGAATAGTCTCCCCAAAGGAGGACAACAAGGGCCAAGCAGGTGGGGGTAAGGATCACCCCCAGGTGTTGTAGCGACTCATAGCTTTCAGTCTATGTTTTATGTTTGCTTTAATGGCAGCTATGCCCAAGAACTAGAAGTTGGTAGTTAATCTTGTGGTAGACTTTGGATCTTTTCTAATGAAGCGGTTAGTTAGCTCTTTTGTTACTATGTTTCTCAGACTTGATAAGGGAGGTCTGGTCTAGTTTCCAATTTTTGGGAGACCAAATACCTCCAGTTTTGATTATCATAAACGACAGCAAGGATCCCCTAATCTGGTTTCCTTTAGGCAGACCAGGATCCCCATTTTGTATTATATTTCCTTCAAGTAATATAGATTTTTACAGTGACTTATAAAAAAAAAGATTTCGAATTTGTATATGTAAAATTATATTAATATATAATAACTAAAACATAATTTAAATAATCTTTCATAATAATAAATAAAATTATTTTTTTATTAATTAATAAAGATAAATCCTCCTTTTATCATTCTCTTCACTATTAAATTATATCATTTTTTATATTTCAATATAAGGTTTTTATTTAAATTAAATATGTTCTTTGTATCTTTACCATTAAATTATGTCATTTTTTATCGTCATTTTTTATATTGCAAGATAAGGTTTTTATTTAGATTAAATATGTTCTTCGCATCAATGTGTTTTGACCAAAACAAATATAATGTATAGTGTGAGATAGTATTTTTCTAATCATCACATATAATTATACTTTCTTATACTATTACACTATTGTGTGTAATGCATTCCTACTTAATTATTTAACGCAAATCCCGGTACACTTATTTCAAAATTCGATGTTCGAAAAGAAATAAGTGTTGCATGGCAGTGAAGTCCCTACCGAGTTGAAATGGGGATAAATGCAAATGGATGGGGAAAAAGTAGTAGCGGAAAATGGAAATTGCAGCGCAGATGTGGCAAGCAGTATGAAGGACAGGTGGTAAGCATGCAAGAAATGACATACTATGTATATGTGTAAGTAGAAAAAAACTATTAAACACAATTTTATGACATTTATATCAAAAAATAAAAAGTGTGTTACATATTCCTAGAAATTTTAAAAAAATAAAAATATATACCCATATTAGATCTCATTTTCAAAATATTTATCACACTACCAACCTTCCTAACCTCTTAACTCAACAAAAGCATGGTGATCTTGAAAAGCTTCTCTTAATGTTTTTCAAGCACAGAAACAAAATTTGATAAAAATTATAAAGAATCACAAAATGTCACATACCTCTTAAGGTATGATAGACCAGTCGGTCTTAATGAACGTTAATCATCATCATCATCATCATCATCATATATATATATATATATATATATATATATATATATATATATATATATATATATGTCAAACAAATCTCAAAATTAAATGAGTGATTTATCTCAAATTTAATTTTAAAAATTACCAAGAAGAAAAAGATATGCATCGAGAAAAAGACAATTGAAATAAAATAAATAAAATGTGACCCCGACATGGTGAAGATAAAATCTAGGAGCACATAAATATAAAAAGGGAGACAAAAATAGTTTATTTGGAATATATCAAAAATGATAGTTTGTTACATATTCACGGAAATTTAAAATGTGTTTGTCATAAATTTAAGGATTAGGGCTTGGGATATAAGAGAAATATGTACAAAATAGAATGGAAAAGAAGAAGTGGCCGGCGGTAGAGTGTAATACATGAAAAGAAGAAATGGGAAGATATCAGTCTTTGTTTAAAGATTTCTATTCAGAAAAGGTGGAATAGCTGGATTGATAAAAAAACAGGATGTAATAAGTATAGACTTACACTGATAGTATATATCTCCCCATTTTCTATTTGCTTGTTGATGCCTTTCTATTGTTGGCTTTGTCGCCAAATACTTGAATACTTGGATTGATAAACAAAGGACTTATAGCGATGGTACATATAAGTATTTTTGCTATTTGTTTGCTTATGCTTTTTCCTGTTGGATTTCATCGGTGACACGCTTCAAGTTCGTTTCAACAAATTCTTCAATGCTTAGCAGCTTCTCAAGGGGGCATCATTGATGATACAGTTTAATGCTGAAAGTTCATTTTCTAATTCACTTAGATCAATAGAAATATTACCCAGAGCCTAATGAATGTGCTTAATTATGTCCGAATAGTGGACTAGCCAGTTTTCCTCGTGATCTTCACCATATTCAAGAATCACGTAAATTTTTGTAAAGACAACCTTAAAATTATCAACTTGTTTATCGAAAGCTTGCTTGGTTAATGCCAACAAGTTGATGATTAGATGAAGTCTGTACTCATTTGTACTTTCGACTAAGTCTATTTTGGTGAGATTTGTGAATAATGTTTCTTTCTTTGATATTGTTTGCTCACATGATTGGACGATGAGATCTGAGTTCACCTTCTCTTTCCAGCATACTTCTAATTGAGTGAGTCGTTTTTTGGAAAGGAGATCATGTTTTCTTCTTGTCGTGTCTGGCATGTTGTTGACATTAAAGGAAAAAGGGATGGCCAGTGTCCAAATAGAAAGTTTCTTCATCTTTTAAATCCGTCTTGAAATTTCAAGCAATTTATGTGCCCTTCTTCCCAGGGAATCCATAATTTTATGTGATGTTTCTGAGGCTTTAGTAATCAATTCCATTATTTTTCTTGATATTTTCTCCACATATCCTCTACGATGTGAGGAAGTTGTAGGATCCTTTTAACTTGGCTAAAGGGGTAGCATGCACATTTTTTTCTAAAGGACTAGAAAACAATGGCATAGGAATCAAAGCTTCCTCTAATTCCTTGATCCGGTCCTTTAGTCTAGAATTCTCGTATCAATGACTCCAATGGAATCATGAAGAGCATCTTTGGTTACTTTGTGAAGTCCAGAGATTTGGGACGGTACGCATATTGGCAAGGTCAAGTTTTGACGATGTTTTCTTTTCTTATTTTTACATCTCTCTTTTCAATAATTAATTTTTGAATTAAACTTTCAAAAACAACACTTCTACGGAATCTGAAGGATTCATCTTCAAAAATTTGGTATCAACTATGTCCATTGGGTAACCATGTTGAATTGGGTCTCCGGGATGATCAAGGTTGCAAAATAGGTATCCAGTTCAGTGTCAATTTCCATGTTCTCCCTCTCAATTTCGGGCTCCTCCGCCTACCCTACAATTCTTTTTCCCTTCTAATACGCGGGAAGTTTGTGAGAACTATGAATTTTAGGATGAACCTTGTCCATTTGAAGAACTTTGGTTGCTTTGTTATTGTGGCAGGTCGTTGGAGCGATGCTTTATTACTATGGTGGTTTTGGTCCTCGAGCAGAAGATGTTCATTGTATCTCCTGAAGCGTTGGAGTTGTTGCCGGTAGTTTATGAAAACATATGTTTGCTCCAGACGCTGCTTGAAATTAAGAAATGGAGGAGACAATATAACCCCCGAAATGTTAATTCGAAAATGCGTGAAATGGAAATCCTCCCGACTCTTTGCTCGTGTATTAATCTCATGTGTGTTGTATGGTGAGTTGTTAGAAGTAAAGCTTAATTATTGCATACTTAGAAGTGCGAAGATTAGCGTCTGATGAAGAACATTTAAAGTTGGAGGTTTTAGTGAATAGACCAACCGATGGCGATCGTGAATGACATTGCATGGTATTTGAAATTAACACTGGGAGGGATAACAAAAGCCTCCACAAATATTGTTTTAGTGCGCATTAATGGAAGATCTTCTCGAGCCTTTCACTCATCAATGACAATTTACAGTCACTGCATGATGAGTTGTTAGCATTAAAGATTTAGAAAGCAAGGACATATATATATATATATATATATATATATATATATATATATATATATATATATATACATTATTTTATTATAAGCGGTCTTGAGTGACGAAGATGGGAAGAGAAAGCAAGGAGGAATGGCCATTATAGGCAGGTGCGAAGGTGACGAAGATGGGGAAGAGAAAGCAAGGAGGGAATGGCCAAGTTTGAAAAGCGGTCGGACGGGCTTCAAAATAAGTTTACAGGAGATAATGAGGACATGTGAGTGTCCAACGGTGAAATTGCACGAGTCAGAATTTTTTACTGCAAATGCGTAAAACGGAAGAGGGCATGATGGTGCAGTTCAGCGAACGGTTTGTATATTTATGGAATTGCAATAAAGTGGCTAAGTATGGAATAGGGAAATGTCGATCGGGCTCATTTTCAGAATTTGGGTTTGAATATTTCGTGAAGGGGCCAATGCGAGGTCCCGCGAATGACATTCCAATTCTTAGTAGAGATGAGGATGAACAATCGTGTCCTACAAACAACACCCAGAATTTCACAATATACAAATAGACAGACAAACTTGCGGGGTGGCTAAGATTTTGTAGAGCATTTATAGTCTTTGGATCGCAGGTTCTCGGGTTGGCGGGCTCAAAATTGAGCCTTTATTGCTCCATGGCTTGCAAATAGTACCCAAACTTCCGCGATAGACAAATTGAGAAGCGGACTTGCAGGCTCAACATTGCACTTCTATTGTTCTGTGTCCTCCAAACAGCACTCGAAGTTACGCAATATACAAATTGACAGACGGACTCCAGGGCTGGTGGGCCCAGGATTGCAATTGTTTACGGATGTTGATCCCTATCAACTATCTGACATTATCTTAAAACATTATTTTCAATACTATATTATTAATATTAAATATTGATATTGTACAATTTAATTGGCTGGCTCAACATTGCACTTCTATTGTTCCATGTCCTCCAAACAACACTTGGAGTTCCATGATATACAAATTGACAGACGGGCTTCCATACTTAGCCACTTTTTGGATCGCGGGTTCTAGGGCTGGTAGCTCAAAATTGGGCCCCTATTTTTTGTGTCCTACAAATAGCACCCAGAGTTCCGCGATATACAAATTGACAGACGGACTCCAGGACTGGAGGGCTCAAGATTGTGATTGTCTACATGTATAACATATAACATATATGTTATATATCTAACATTATCTAAAAACATTATTTTCAAGTACTAAATTATGAGTATTAAATATTGATATTGTACAATTTAATTAAACAAAATTATCAAATGAGTCGCAAGCTTCAAGTCCGGGTCCAATTGTAGATCACCCAAGTTTCGGGCGCAAGATGTATATCGTGCACACAAGGCATGAGAGCTGGATGGCACCCACAAAAGAAACCACGGCCATAAAATTCGCGAACTATGAAAATGAATGGTGGTTAGTTAGACTCATGATGTAGAGATAGTTCTCGGGTTGGCGAGCTCAAAATTGGGCCTCTATTGTTCTGTGTCCTACAAATAGCACCCAAAGTTCTGCGATATACAAATTAGCAGACGGACTCCAGGACTGGTGGGCTCAATATTGTGATTGTCTGCATGTATAACATATAACATATATGTTATATATCTAACATTATCTAAAAACATTATTTTCAAGTAGTAAACTATGAATATTAAATATCGATATTGTACAATTTAATTAAACAAAATTATAAAATGAGTCGCAAGCTTCGAGTCCAAGTCCAATTGTATATCACCAAAGTTTCAAGCGCAAGATGTATACCACGCACACGGGGCATGAGAGTTGGATGGCGCCCACAAAAGAACCTGTGGCCATAAAATTCACGAACTATGAAAATGAATGGCAATCGATTGGACTCGTGATGTAGAGATATAGATGGACATGAAATTTGTCACTCTATCGTCTGGGAACCCGCGAGCATAGACATGGATTACCCAAGTTTTGGATACAAGATGTACACTCGGAACACGGGGAATGAGAGTTTGATAACGCGTAGCCAGGAACCTGTGGGCATAAAATTGGCTAAGGAAATGAAAGCACTCGGTCAGACTCATGGTGTATATTTCATAATTCATGTGCAACACCAACTGTGTGGTGACCAGACCAGTATGTGTACAAAGCAAGGAAAACTAAATATGTACATTTATAAAGTATGGACATGAGATTTTATAGAGCATGTACGGATATCACATTCCATACTTGGCCACTTTGTGGATCGCGGGTTCCCGAGCTGGCATGCTCAAAAAATAGGCCTCTATTGTTCTGTGTCCTACAAATAGCACCCAGGGTTCCGCGATATACAAATTGACAGGCAGACTTTCGGGTTGGCCGAGATTTTATAGATCATGTACACTTTTTGGATCACGGGTTCTCAGGCTGGCGGGCTAAAACACGAGCCTCTATGGTTCTGTGCCTTACAAATAGCACCCAGAATTCCACGATATACAAATTGACAAGCGGACTTGCAAGCTAGCTGGCTCAACATTGTACTTCTATTGAATTTTGCGATATAGAAATTGACAGATGGACTCTAGCACTGGCGGGCTCCAAGAAATGAGCAATACATAGTAAACATGTTCTTTTATAAAGTATGTACATGACATTTTATAGAGCATGTACAAATCCTTTATTCCATACTTAGCCACTTTTTTTTTCGCAGACTTGCGGGTTGGCTGGCTCAACATTGCACTTTTATTGTCTTGTGTCCTCCAAACAACATTCGAAGTTTCACGATATACAAATCGGTAGAAGGACTCCAGGACTAGTAGGCTCAAGATTGAATATGTATTACACATTACATGTAATATGTACCGCGGGTTATCGGGCTGGTGGGCTCAAAATATCCTCTTTTTGGATCGCGGGTTCTGGGGCTGGCGGGCTCAAAATTGGGCCTATATTGTTCTATGTGTTGCAAACAACACCCACAGTTGTGCGATATACAAATTGAGAAGTGGATTTACGGGCTGGATGGCTCAACATTGCACTTCTATTGGTCTGTGTCCTCCAAACAAAACTCGGAGTTCCATGATATACAAATTGACAGACAGACTCCACGACTGGCAAGCTCAAGATTGAATATGTATTACACATTACATGTAATATGCAATACATATTACATGTAATATGTACAATATGAAACGAGCAAGCGGACGATCGGGTTGGCAATATAAAAGTAAGTGGAAATCTGAACACGTGTATCTGCCACTTCCGGACGTAGAAATTTTTCGAGGAACGAGTAATCCATACTAAATATGTACTTTTATAAAGTATGGATATGAGATTTTATAGACCATGTATGGATCCCTCATTCCATACTTAGCCACTTTTTGGATCACGGGTTCTCGGGCTGGCGGGATGAAAATTGGGCCTCTATTGTTTTGTGTCCTAAAAATAGCACCCAGAGTTCCGTGATATACAAATTGACAGGCGGACTTCAGGATGGCTCGTTCAACATTGCACTTCTATTGTTCTGTGTCCTCCAAGAAGCACTGGGAGTTCCGAGATATACAAATTGACAGACGGAGTCCAGGACTGGTGGGCTCAATATTGTGATTGTCTACATGTATGACATATAACGTATATGTTATATATCTAACATTATCTAAAAACATTATTTTCAAGTACTAAATTATTAACATTAAATATTGATATTGTACAATTTAGTTAAAGAAAATTATCAAATGAGTCGCAAGCTTCGAGTCCGGGTCCAATTGTAGATCACCGAAGTTTCGGGCGTAAGATGTATACCGCGCACACGGGCCACGAGAGTTGGATGGCACCCACAAAGGAACCCGTGACCATAAAATTTGTGAACTATGAAAACCGGACCAATATGTGTAAAAACCAAGGAAAACTAAATATGTACCTTTATAAAGTATAGACATGAGATTTTATAGAGCATGTACGGATATCACCTTCCATACTTGGCCACTTTGTGGATCATGGGTTCTCGGGCTGGTGGGCTCAAAAAATAGGCCTCTATTGTTCTGTGTTCTACAAATAGCACCCAGAGTTCTGCGATATACAAATTGACAAGCGGATTTGTGGGCTGACTGAGATTTTAGAGCATGTACACTTTTTGGATCGCGGGTTCTCAGGCTGGTGAGTTAAAAAATGGGCCTCTATTGTTATGTGCCTTACAAACAACACCCAAAATTTCACGATATACAAATTGACAAGAAAACTTGCGGGTTGGTTGGCTCAACATTGTACTTCTAATGAGTTACGCGATATACAAATTGGTAGACGGACTCCAGGGCTGGTGGGCTCCGAGAAACGAGCAATACATACTAAATATGTACTTTTATAAAGTATGGACATGGTATTTTATAGAGTATGTACAGATCCCTTATTCCATACTTAGCCACTTCTTTTGGATGGTGGACTTGTGGGCTGGTGGGCTCTAAATTGAGCCTCTAATGTTTTGTGTCCTGCAAATAGCACCCAGAGTTGTTTGATATACAAATTGACAAGTGGACTTGCGAGCTGTCTAGCTCAACATTGCACTTCTATTGGATCGCAGACTTGCAGGCTCTAAATTGGGCCTCTAATGTTTTGTGTCCTGCAAATAGCACCCAGAGTTGCACAATATACAAATTGACAAGCGGACTTGCAGGTTGGATGGCTCAACATTGTACTTCTATTGAATTTCGCAATATAAAAATTCACATACGGACTCAAGGGCTGGCAGGCTCAGAGAAACGATCAATACATACTAAATATGCACTTTTATAAAGTATGGACATGACATTTTATAGAGCATGTACAAATCTTTTATTCCATACTTAGCCATTTTTTTAGATCGTGAACTTGCGGGTTGGTGGGCTCTAAATTGGGCCTCTAATGTTCTGTGTCCTGCAAATAGCACCCATAGTTGTGTGATATACAAATTGACAAGCAGACTTGTGGGTTGGTTGGCTCAACATTGCACTTCTATTATTCTGTGTCCTCCAAACAACATTCAGAGTTCCCCGATATACAAATCGACAGATGGACTCTAGGACTGGCAGGCCCAAGATTGAATATGTATTACACACACGAAGACAATTCAATGCAGAGGAAGTTATGGAGTGTCGAAGGAGGCAAAAAAAAAAAACAGAGGTGCAAACCAGTTCAACA
>SNQJ01S0013364.1:261039-278779 GCA_010110895.2 Picea sitchensis | reverse complement strand
ATTTCTGTAGATCTGACTTATACAAAAGATCCTATGTAGCCACTAGTCTCTCTAGGGAGAATCCTCAAATCTCCATTGCCATTCCTCATGCATACATCAAAATCCAACTATTCATAGAAATAAGACATACCTTTTGAACCAATTGATGGATCTGATGTATCTAAGCACTCTAAACCTTCCTGGGAGCTTGATCTCAGAATCTAGAACCTTTGCACCTTCATCTTCTCAAGTTTCATGGCTTTATCAACATGTACTCACCCTATACACAATCATCCCGCGTACATACTCACCCTATACACAGCCAACCCGCGTATACCTTCAATGTATACACACCCTATACACAGACAGCCCACGTATGCCTCAGAAAATAGGGTTTTCTATGAATCCGAGAATTTTGCCATCAACCCTTTGTGCTACCTCAGACGTTCGCCACTTCAAATGTATCCACAAGTATTTACAAGAAGCTTTACACAAGAAAATAGATATACAATATGTACAAGTGTGTTCTTAATGAGTGAGCTTTGCCTCTTATTTATATCTTCATGTAGCATTACACTTACCTTATTTTAAGGCTTCTTCATTTAAAATAAATTCTTTTGCAAAGCACTTTGACCCTTGGGGGATTCTATGAGACTCATGAGGGGTTCTCCAACTTCATATGGTCATAAATATCTAACCGTGAGGAGTTATGTGACGTTCCACATACCACCGGAAATGACATGACAAGCACTATCCATCTAGGATATTTTCCCTGACAATTTCATTGTCCTTCAACTCATTATTCCAGAATTAAGCATGGGTCCTCTTACTCCGCAAAGCATATTCCCATGAGGGCTTTCACCATAAGGGGACCACTTTGGAGTTCATCCATATTTACTTCTTATCAAACATAATGAGAAAATAATGAGTCATCTTTACATCAAACAATCTACGATCCATTACCCAAACCTTTGTGTTGCGGGGCTTTCTTCAAGGGTTGACATCAATCGAAACCAACCTTAATCAACAATTTATAGCCCCAAGGCCTGATTTGTGCAAATGAAATTCACAGAGACACAAGTCTCTCTTCAAGTTCCATAAGTGCACTTACATATGGTAGTGGTGTTTTACATCTTATTTGGTCAGGCGTTGCAAATTGTGGCAGTTTTCCATTTTCCAGCGACCATTTTCATGGAAGACAAATTTTGCCACTGGAAAATGTTTTATCGTGCATTTTCAAGCGGAGGTATTATGCTTCCAAATCAGGCGTGAAAGACTTACTGTTTTTTGCGAAATTCAATTGTTCACAAATTGCACATGCAATGGAAGGAGTGTCTTTAATTTGTTTCATGTAGGTTTGTCTTGCATCTTTCTTTCACAGGGAACTATGGGTAGAAAGTGTTTGTTGGTTTTCATTGGTAGTACTGCATGGTATTTCTTCTAGCCCATGAAATGTGACAATTGCATGACCATTGTGGGATATGTGACCGTACCTGTTTATGTTCTGTTGTGCAGGAACAAATTTCTTTAGATTGTGATATGTGCTCTAAAAGGAAGCGTAGCAATGTATTTTTTTCTCTCGCGCATGACCTTTTTCAAGTTGTGGTAACTTACTCTATGTTTCTTGTCCAAGGGAAAGATGACCTAATGGAAACTGGGATAAATTTCACTCTCATTCAGGTTGTGATAACTTACTCTACACTTTTTTTAGGACGTGTATGGCCTCATCACAACTGGGACGAATTTCACGCATAACATTTTTCAAGTTGTGATAATTTAGTCTACGTTTTTTGTTTAAGCCTTGTATGGCCTCATCACAAATGGGGTGAATTTCACGCATGGCCTTTTTTTTAAGCTCTCTATGGCCATATCGCAACCAGGAGGAGTTTCATTCTCACTAAAAAGCATGGCATGCGTATGCAAATTCGATGTGGTTTGGGTGGCTTGGACATTGAACCCTGAACCAATGATATGTCCAAGCAAAGGTTGATAATGGATATGTGTTGTATCTATTTTCAATGAGAGGATGTCAATTGTTCGATCGTAATTTGAATCAATAGACCAGGAATGGACAGTGCCATCTGGCAAGGCCGACCAGACCTGGATATTTACTCTGAATATGATAGACAACCATTGCAAACAGAATCAACAACCCTCCACATTTCCTTTTTCATATGGCAATGCCATGTTTACAAGGTATTCTTGCCAACTTCCAGTTTTTGGCATATTTTCTAGGAGATATGGCGAAAGGTGTTGATGCAAGCAACTAAAACCCTGTTGGTTGTCATCTATAATTGCATTCCAAAAGGACTGCACAGTGTAAATCCATAGCGACTGCACATCTTACTTTGTTTCTACCAAACAACAAATTTCATTGGACAAACTATATCCACAGCTAGACACAATAGTTGTTGCTAGTTGTTAACATGGCAGTCTATGCAATGCATAATCTGTTTCCACTGCAATTCAAGGTTTTTGCAAATGAGGGACAATTAAATATGAGCTCCTTCAAGATTGCCTATGGACAATTTTTTGTACAGTAGTGGTTCATAATGACCACTGACAACATTGGCATCATGGAACAAGATGCAATATGGATTGTTAGATGCAGTTTTGTTGAATAGTAGATATCTTGTTTTTCTTGTCAATGACCATATTCCAATTGATATATTGATCCATTTAGACAACCACCATATACAAAATGTATCTCCTCAAAGTCCCCTCTCATGTGCAGGCAGAATTGGAGATGCAGACAACCGCAACTTTGAAAAATATGTAGCGACATCATGTATTGCATGCAATTGCCGAAGAAAATCAAATTCCAGTTCGTATTCATACGACTCCAATGCCTCAGCGTCGCCATTTTTTAAACAGCCCAAGAAATAATCTATCAATCCATTGCGCAGGTCGGTCAAGGAATAACGGAAATGCAACAAAACCTGAAATGCATCGAAAAGGCAATCCCCTACAGTATACGAGAATGCATCCAATCTAAAAAGGCCATTGCTATGCAACACCTCGTCAATGTTTTCATGTGTAATGGAGTGTGTATCTATTTCATACGACTCAACATCTACTACTTCTTTCATCTTTTGAACTGTGATTTTGAAGTTTTTTCTTAGATACTTTCAGTTTGCATGAAAACAGAGAAAGGGGGAAAAAAGATTAAAACGAGGTAAAAAAAAAAAGTAAAATAGGAAAACTACAAGCGCGGAACTGTGTAGCAATCCCCGTATGTATCTTGCAACCTTCTTATTCTCAATTTCAATCCCCCCTAGTCCCCATAGAAGATGTCAAGAAAACAAACCCACACTGGAAAGTGAACCAAACAGAAGAAACAACACAAATAAATAACACCATAAATTTACTGAGCAAAAAGACTGATTTGAACCTATTCATGGCCTGCATCCTACAAGCTTCTCAAAGCCAGAAAAAGTTATGCAAAATAGAAAGGATAGGACAAAGGCAACAGGTGGACGCAGTTTTCCGACCCATAGAATAAAAGCATTCCCTGCCTCTACACCCTGGCGGATGGTTCCCTCTTCTGATAGCTTCGAACTAGTTTTCAAAAACCCCTCTGCATTGCAATTTTTGAAATAGCTATGAACATGGCAGCCGGCATATGAAGACGCATGGTTTCCATGAACATAAATTAAGAGCACAGAGAAATATGGTCAACAACAGAATTTCAAGGTAGGCACAGAAACTTACCCGTCAACGAGGGATGACAAGAGCTCAACCCCAAAACCTGCAAACCGCAACAACAGATCCAACATCTTGCAAAGTTGAAGAACAAAAAACCAGTGAACAACCACGAAGAGGTCCAAATGCAACTGCAGGACCTCAACTTTGCAAAGTTGAATCAAACAAGAACAAGAATCATGGAACGAACCAGTGAACAAGCATCAACCATTGAACCAACGATGCCGGTGGAGAACAATTCAGCACAATTTCAGTGCAAACAACACCATCAAAAAAATGGAACGAAACGGTATTGCAACGCATCTGTACAATAAAAATTTAAAACTGTCAGGCATGTTAGGTAAACACTTAAGACTGTCAGAATCGTCGAAGGGCGTAGCCCCGTGCAAACATTTAAGAAAAAATGCAGCATGGAAAACATGTTCTCTCGAGGCACTCAAGAATAAAGAAAAAATCACACATAGTAATATGCTAGAGAATGTATTCCAGCTAGCAGAAAATGCTAAGCCAAACATTCAAACTAATGCTAGCATTAATCCACCTTCGACCAATGCATAAGAAAATATATGATTCAAAAAGACCATATACGATCAAATACTTTGGATATGCCAACATATATAACATTGGGAATAGCGAAGCCAGCAATAAGACCTCCAATCCGTTGTCCAATCAGATCATGACATACATGGTACTTTTTATTATATAAAAATCGATGTTTTCAGTTCCTTGGTTCCAACAATAGATAATATGGAAATATTTGTGGTCAAAAGACAAACTAATACGAGGTCAATGAATTATCGATCGCTATAGTCCCTCTATGTCTACGACGGAGACTAATAAGAAAACCCTGTGCGTGGTTGAAGTTCATGTCTTGATATTTATGCAATGTTGTGTTTTTTTATTAAACAAATAAGTATAATAATGTATTTTTTATTAAATGTATAATGATATTAAATTATAAGTTAAAGTGATGACCAATTTTATATAATTTTGTTTTTTTAATTTTTAAATTAAATATGTTAACTTGACAATTGTATTTAGCCAATAAAAATTTAGATATTTCAAATTTTATAAATTAATAAAAATATTTTTATTTTTATAAAAAAAAAAAATTAATAAACTTTTGAAAATTTTACACATAATAATTAACTTTTACATCAAAAAGAATTAATTCTTAACAAAATTACTTGATTCTAGGGGCAGCGGGTATGGGGGAGTCATTTTTTACTCCGAAGGACAAAAGATTGCGTATTTTTCCTAGGGTTTGGGGAAGACCACTAACAATAAAGCAGAAAGTGTTGTTGCTTACATGGGACTCCTAATTGCACATTCAAGGAACATCCAATCCCTCATTGTGCTTGGAGATTCTGAAATAGTAATAAGGGAACTCCTTGAAACCTCTGCCAGACATCTCTCCAATGGTCTTCACTCACGAATTAAAACCGTGAAACGACATTTTCCCAAAATCCATTTATTTCATATCCTTCATTAGGTGATCGCTTAGCTAAATCAACAAATTCCATAGAACATGGTCAACTCTTTATCAATCAAATTTCCTCTCATGTCTGGCTCCCTTAACTTACACCTTTTACTATGGCTCCCCTTCACAAATTTCATCCTATCCTTTTTGAAGCTCCCCTTCACAAATTTCTCATCCTATCCTTTTGAACTTTACGACCTATCCCTCCCTCTCTCCCTTCCCAACATCCCTCTCCCCCTCACTCCCTTCCCTCCCACTTCCCCTCGTGACCACTCTCTCGGCCAATAATCGCTCCATCCTCTTGACCACGTGTCTCCCCTCTTCCTCCCCATGCCACCTCATCCACTTCACGTTCCCCCTATTAACTCCTTGGTGCTTCACTCGTACTCTATGACGCCCCTCCCATCTCTCATGGTGTCACCTCCCCCACTCTTCCCTATGTGATTCTCGTGGGTAATTCTGGTTCCTTGTTCCATCAAGCATGCATAGACGCTCCCTCTCTCGCAATTATGGTTCCTCTTGCACCCTCATTCCGCTTGCATTCTACACTTATACATCGAAATACAGGGCAGCTCGCTTCTGTGCTCTCTCACCATCATGTGGCAGAGATCCAGAGCCCCTTACTTTTGCCCGTCTTGTGTCTTGAAGGAATTGAGGGAGCAATTTCTCTGTGTGTGTGTGAATGTCAGGCGTGCGGAAGAACGAACAGACTCTCGTCTCATAGAATTTCAAAGGGAAAATCAGGGGTTGCAAGATGAAGTAGTTAATTTGCAGGGTCAATTGCACTAGCAAGAACTCATGCACAATCAAGAGCTTGCAATTGCACTCCGTGGCATCAACATGAATACTAGGAAAAATGGAGAAATGGCACAACAACTGGTAAATCCTCTAAACCATCCTCAACATCCAGTGAATTCTAATGATTCAGTTGGGTCAAGGCTCCCTTCAACCTTCCACTCAGTAGCAAGCAATGAGCACCCTTTGGCTCCTCCTACGCCAGCGATGGTTCTAGTCTGGTCAAACCCAGGAGAAGGAATTCACCACCTAGAGGCTAATCCAACAGCATATCCAACAAATCTTTAGGAGGACCCAACTATTTTCCAAAATCATTAAACAAGTTTTTTTAATGAATTGCAAATTTTTGTTAATTTTGTACACTTATGTAGCCATTTTCACATGGAAAGTTAGTAGTTCCTTTTGAACTGGTTTCAGTAGCATATTTAGTATTCAACATACAATCAATTTTTCAAGAGAAGAACAAAAATTCCATTACTCTGCCTTATGTAACTTGGAGAAACTTTTACTCCTATTTTTAATATAAAATCCCAACCGTTTCTATTAAAAAAAAAAATACTTGATTCTTTAAACTCGTTGTTTTAAGAATAACAAGTCACTATAAAAAAAAAAATTGCAAAGAATAACAACTCACTATGAAAAAGTGCATACGCCGAGCGAGGATCTCCCATTCAAATATTAAAGATAAATAGGTCTCAACATAACTATTAAAATGTATGTTGGTATTAAATTTCTTTTGATATGCATGCCAATTCATTGGTGCTCCATACTTCATAGATTTGATATATATATATATATATATATATTTTACACACGTGTCATGGGAAGAATAAGCAACAATCCACGTAACCCCTTAAAAATTGTGGATGCACCACATTTTTCAATTAACCAATTTTATATTTAAAACTTGTTACATGTATTCAAGGCACCGGATTTAATAGCAATGAATAGTGGATCCGATTGCAGATTTAGGTTAGCACTAAGGTGATGGTAATGAAGGCTTGATGCACGGACAGATACACATTACACTGAAAAGGTTGTGAGATGATCAGATAACACAATTTCAATACTTAATAGTATATCCCTTCGGTCAACTTCAACATTTAATAGTAAATTCCTTTTGTTGCATGATGGGCCTTTAGGCATCTCTTCACAATTAATATGTATTTATTTCAAACTAATATGGAGAAGTGGGGTTGTGGTTTCAAAATTCATTGAGCTGACTGAACATCCAATAGATTAAACATACAGTAAAAAAGAGAAGCACCAAGGATAACCCTTTAAGATTGTTAATGTAGAAGTACCAAGGATAAGTTTAAAATTGTTAGCATGAATGTGAAAGAGAGCGCTGAATATATCAATGAACTCGTAAATAAGTTTTGTTTTTTGTGTTTTATTTTTTATGTAATTATGGATTTCATATTTATTTGCTACTCAAATTTACAAAATAGTGCATAATAGACTTCAAAAATTGTTGAGGAGATTTTGGTTTGGAAATTGAAAGAATCTGACCTTCCATGGTGTTTTAGTTTGAAGAGTTTAAGGAATTTGCGGCCTTGGAATCAGTGTTTCAAGTAATTTTTCTTGATCAACAATGCAATTGTAAGGTGCTTCTCATTCGCTTTTTAGTTTGAAGATTTTAAGGAATTTGTGGTCATGGAACCAGTATGTCAAATAATTTTTCTTGATCAACAACGCTCTTGTAAGGTACTTCTCATTATCTTAAGCATTGAAACAACCTTCATATACATCTATCTTTTTTACATTTATCTTAAAATTTACAGACTAAGTAATGTTATAAATAACATAACCAGTTTGTCAAGACAATATCAGAGGCATAAACAACATAAGTTTATAAGTTTGGCATTATAATCAATCCATATTTGGAATTACACAATGCATTGTGTTCACACCCTAGCAAGTTCTTTTATGGAGAGAGATCAACTCATCAAATGTAAGCCATGCAAGGTTCCATGTGACCACCATTAATATGGTACACATTTCAAGAACATATATGCCTTAAACTAAACATTTGACAAATGTTTTCTATATATAATGAAACATGAAATGATTAAACTGAGTTTTAACTATATGTTATAAACCTGGATCTATCAAGCACTGAGAGGGATCAAATTTCTTAAGGTGCAATTTTTTTTATCATTTCATTCCATGTCAAGAATTAATTCCTTCATATTAAATGATAAAAAAGATTACACCTTAAGAAATTTGATCATTCTCGGTGATTGATAGATCCGGGTTTAAGATGGATCTAGTTTGGTTTAATATTTTAGATGTTGTCATGTACATATTTACATATGTAGTTATTTATTTTTTATTTAAATTTTGTTTGTTGGCATGTAATGTAACATAATGTTACATGACAACATATCCTCCATACTGGGTTGTAGAGCACCTCGCTACTCTCGACACAACCAAGTTTTAACCTTCACAACTTAAAAATACAAATAAAAAATTCAAATTTAATCGCAACAAACTAGCTCATTTTGTCACATAAAATTAACGATAAATATATAAAAATTACTTTGAGATCACACAATGATCTTTGGAAAATTAATCATATTTTCTAAATCAACCTCAAAAAACAATCACAACTCAATTAGTGCTTTTCTAAAAGAAAATTGTGGAAAATCCTAAATGTTGAATAGCTTATGTTTATGGTGAATCATAATTATTGTTCCAAAAAAAAGGCCAAAGAAGCCAAAAAGGAACGTGATTAAGAAGTTCTATTTCTATGACATCATAATTATTGTTTTGTTGACTAGTATCCTTGATTGGGATCAAATGACCTAAGCTTTTTAAAATCTGCCCCACCCGTTGAAGGATAAGAGGGCTTGTGAAACGAAACAAATTTATAAACCTTTCACAAAAGTGTTGATCCTCATAAACATTTATATGAATAGAAAAATCTAACAAATCTAGATAAGTCCTAAATAAATTAAAATTCTTATGTGATTTATGTGATTTTAGAAAACAGAACATATCTTTCCATAACCTAAGATTGAGTTGGAGGATTTTGAAATAAGAGGAAGTCAACATGGTTGGCTAGGGTTTACCTCAGCCTTGATTTTCCTTTCAGTATTTTGGTAGCCATGCTCTTTGCATCTTATTGTTGTGGTCTCCTTTAGTTTCCTTGTTGTTATATGTTGTGGAGTCTTCAAGCCGCCCTCCCTGTGGTTTGAAGTGAGTTTGAGAGATTGTGGCCAGATCTAGTTCTTCCTTCAGACAACGCGATGGTGTGTTCCATTTTCCTTCTATCTTGGATTTGTGTGCTAGCGGCGGGCTCTACAATTGTATGCAGCTTTGAACCTCCTTTTTTTTCCTATGGATTGAGGGCTAATCGATGTGGGTGATTTGGCTATGGTTGTTTATGGAGGGTTCTACTCAAGTTTTGTGTTAGAGGTTCTTGATCCTTCCTTTGGTGGTGTCTTTTTCATGGCAACAACTCACTTGGCTCAACATCCCTAAAGTTACTTGACGGGCTAGCAGAAGAGGCCTTAACTATGACCGTGGCTTCTACTTATTTTCTTCAACATTTTTGTAGGATATCTTAGGGTTTCAACACCTTTGGATCTTTGAGTAATTCGTCTTCGATGGGATCTAAGCTAGGGTATCATAGTTTGGAACATTTTTCCAAAATAGAACTTGGTTGACTCCCAAGTCGCTCAACCCTACATGGGTTTGGTGTTTGGGTTTCATTTTGAGTAGTTCGCTTGGTATTGGCATAGGGAAAACCATATTTTCAAGATCCTTTGAAAGCTTCTTGGTGGCACTTGAGGTTGAGAGATTCTTGATGGCACTTGATGTTCTTGTCCATGAATTTTGTTTTTGTTGGTTCTAGTCTACATTTTATGTACTTTGATGCTTGTGCTTTTTGGGATCTGTTGCTTATAGTAGCAATATGGCAGAAATATTCCCTTTTTGTTGTAGTGTCCTTGGACACCTTGTTAAATGTAATTTCACCATTTCATCTTGAAATAAAGGAAATTATGTCTTTTTTTTGAAAAAAAAATAACTATAGGAAAAAACAAACCATACTATTTATACTTAAATATGTTTGTTGCAACAATGAATAACATAAAAACCTTAACTTCTCCCTCATAAATTCATCACAAAAAATTATATTTGGTATGTACAATTTTCTTTAATTACTCTTGAGAATATTGTTAATGAATGCATTGAATAGAAAAGAGAAATACATTCAACTTTTAAAAATAAAATTGCATTTTTTATTTTTCTATTAAGGTAGTGTTGCTACGAGATTTGAGACTTATGATTTTTCCTATAAAAATGGAGAAAGTACTTCTAAACCATGATAATAGTAATATATTTCAATTCATGCAAATTTGACAAATTTTCTTACCTCACTTAAGTCACTAACCAAATATTCAAGATTCTGCAATATAACTCAACCCAAATTGTTTCTAATACTGTGATATAAAAAAGTGTACATGACCCAACTTTGGGTGGTGTCCCACTTCTAACATCACCAAGTAGTAACCATTTCACAACCTAACTACTAGTAAAAATGCATTCAACCTTCTATTAGCATAAATGTTCTTCTATTAGCATAAATGTTTTTGGGAAGCAAGGTTGAGAATTGAGGAATGAAACTTCTACAAATTTCATTCAAAATTTCACTCAATGATATTTAAGGGTGTTTAAATATGAGAATGAGGTAGGAAAGTATGAAAATGAATATAAGTGTAGTCGGCCCTGTGGTTTTACCTCTCTTGGGATAGATCCTCTCTTATGCACCCTGGTCTGAAAAATATTCAGGCATGTCGAAGGGCCATCTTGGACTATTATCAAAAGAACTTGGACTGCACAAATTAGCACATGGATCCATCTTGCATGACATTGCACCATTGTGGGGATACTTATAATAGTTTATTGTGGTACAATCTATCCTACACATAAGCATCCCAGGGTAGATTGTGCGGAGAACGCTATCCACCATGTTGTAGCCCAATGAGTGGGAGGTTGTTGCATGGTCCTCGATCTCACAACCATCACATAGACTACATGCATGCTCATGTTGCATGCCAAATACGGTTCTGGCCATCTCCAATATCGACGATTCTACACAGTGCTGTGACATGACCGTGCCATCTTATGACATGATCATGTCAACTTTTGACGTTTAATGCTCGGTTTAATTACCTCCGCCCAAACCCTTCGAAATTTTATCAGGGCAAGCAACGTGTTTTACAAGATAACAAGTTTTATCAGGGCGAGCATCGTTTTACACAAGTTTAATCAGTGAGCGAGGTCTTGAACACCCGAACGTGAAACACGGTAATTTCTAGATCAATAATTTATAGAGCATTAGGTATCAAACAATAGTGTTGTGTTTACAAATTAACTCCAACTTTATGAACCCTTTCCATTTGCAGTTTTCGTGGTAAGACTTTTCTGAGAAGGGATATATTTAGAATCTTATGACATCCTTGTTTAGAAGTTGAAACCGACACTCTCCAGGTAATTATCAGAATTTAACAACAATTTAAAGAGATATGGTCGAGATTCTAATAAACATTAATTTATAATCTTGCATATCAAATTGAATATCGTCCATTGATCATGGGAATAACAAAATCGAACTTCACATTTGTATGCATGTATCCATTATTACACAGAAACGGAAAAATATCAGCCTCAAGTTGAAACTTTTAAGAAATTTCTCTATCAAATTTAGATCATTGGCCACGTTGATCTCACAATATCCTATTCTCCTACCCTTTTTACCTACCCCAAAGAAAACGTCTAGTTCTCAATATATATATATATATATATATTCCACTTGAAAGACTAGTTTCGAATTCGAGATTGTGAGCAAATTACAATTCAAAGTAAAGCTCAGAGATGAAGATTTCACCGATATCTGTAATTAGGCCAAGGTAGGATTTTGGTTGATACCATCAGTTTACTAGTACCCAAATATCTCTTAAAATCGTCCTTTGCCTCGTTGTCTCCATTTGAATAATTTTTCAAACTGTGGGTGCCAGAACTGCCTCCGACCTTGTAGCGTTTGAAATCTTTTGCATGATAATTCTTGTAGCATTTGAAATCTATTCTGTGATAACGCTCTCTTTATTCTAATAAACATTAATTTAAATATTGATATAAATATTAGTTTTGTTCCATTCTCTTGTTTGGGGTTCAATGTTATTTAAAAATCCTTGCAAGTTGAGAGACCCAAAAATCGTTATTACAAGAGGAATTAGAAGTTAAAATATAAACCTCCTTATTTTATAATGTTAGGTAGGATTATCATAACTTTAGCTAGAGATATTTTTTTATTTGTTACAT
Organism: Picea sitchensis; assembly: GCA_010110895.2. Taxonomy (NCBI): domain Eukaryota; kingdom Viridiplantae; phylum Streptophyta; class Pinopsida; order Pinales; family Pinaceae; genus Picea; species Picea sitchensis. Next base: position 266,493 of record SNQJ01S0013364.1, on the reverse strand, counting down.
GTTTCATTAATGAAACCATATAAATAAAAAGATTTATCTTTTTATTTGATACTTTTATTGGAGATAATGCTTCCATTAAAGGTGTGTGCTATGTTTGGATTTGGTTTGAATCTGTTGGAGATTTGTTGGAGGTTGTTGAGAGATTCTCTCAACAACTATCTCTATGTTTTAGTTGGATCTGATTCCAACTATATATACGTGTAATACTGTGTGTAATAGGAGTAATATAAATTATTATTTGTGTGTATAATCATGTGCTATGGTTGTTCTCTCTAATTTTATCTTGGTATCAGAGCCTGTTCTGGCTTAAATCCCTCACGGGATGGCCAGGAAGATGTGAGAGCATTGATTGTCAAACCGTTGTTGTAGGAGAGTAGATAGTTTTGTGAGTTTATTTTCTAGGTGAAAGTTTTTGTGTGTTTGTTATTTTATTTTTAATGTGTGAGTAGGATCAATTCCCGAGATTCAAAAGAGAAAATCATTGTGCAAAATTCCATGAGAGAAGGAGGCGTTGTCGGATTAAACTGTTGTCAATTATTAGATCATCACATGACCAGATCGTTGTGCAAAAGGCATCACGGTCAGTGAAAAGAGTTGTGTACTGATCAATCTGATTGTGAAGAGAGTCAATGTCATCATTTCATATAAGGGAGTAAGACGTCGTTTCATTGAATTGAAGCGTGAATGCATGGAGCAACAAAAATGTATAGATAGATCCATGAATTCAAAGACTGTGCTATTGGTCTGATCTGACACAGGAAAGGAGATCGTTGCCATTTTGATTGTGAGATTGTTGTATCGACTTCAAGGAGGAGGTCACATCCAATTTCATGGGCTCCTACTATTCCAATATCAAAGCCATGATCGAAGATCTGTTGAAGAACTTCGAGAACGTAGGAGAGAAGAAGCAGAGAACTTATTTGTTGAACGTAATTGTTGCATGTTAAAAGAAGACTGTGAATCGGTACCCAGGGGTTAGAAGCATTTATGTGTTATAGAAGGAGTTGGACACCTCTGCACCTGTCAAAATCCAAGGATGTTACTCGATGTGACGACATATTGTGTTCTACAGTGTGGTGACAAATTATTTTCTAAAGTAGTAGAGAAATTTTAATTTGGGTTTGTAAAATTACAGTAAGAAGATCCAATTATTGAATAGAGTAACATAATTTAAATTAGTGGTTCTGGATGTTCTTTCGTGTCGAGAGAACAAATCATTAATTGGTTATGTCTACATTATGTCAGATGCCGGTGGGACTTGTTGTACTTTGGTTCTTCAAGATCGTCAGTTAGAGGTTATCCTTGTGTATATTGTTGTAGATGTGTTTAAATAAGGTCAGTTGTATGATTGACTGCTGAAAATATCTAATAATCAGATCATTGTCCTATATAACTGTCGAAATTTATTCTTCGAGGGGAATTTCACATATGGTAGTGTATCCATTGGATAATTCAGTGTTGAGGCTATACTTTGGGGTAGTCAAGAAGCGTCAATTCTACAAATTCGTTAATGATGGTCGGAAGCGTTGTTATCTTAAATGAGTTGAAAGGGAAGCTCGAAGATATGGATAAGAAAGAGCGTATACCGAAAGTTTTCAGAGTGGATAGGAGTGTTGATGAAGACTAGTTAGACAAATCAAGACAATGATTAATATTGTAATTTTTTATTGAGTATTGTAATTTTTTTGTAATGTAAGCATTAAGGGGGGTTGTTGGAGATAATGCTTCCATTAATGTTGTGTGCTATGTTTGGATTTGGTTTGAATCTGTTGGAGATTTTTTGGAGGTTGTTGAGAGATTCTCTCAACAACTATCTTTATGTTTTGAGATAGTTGGATATGATTCCAACTATATATACGAGTAATATTGTGTGTAATAGGAATATTATAAATTATTATTTGTGTGTATAATCATGTGTTATGGTTGCTCTCTCTAATTTTATCTACTTTTTCATTAATGAAACCAAGGGAAAAAATTGTAACTTCAACTATTTAAAAATAATATGTGATGTCTTTTGTAACTTTTTAATTTCAGATAGAGAGATTAATTGAAAGTAAAAAATAATTATACCATTGATACTTGCTCAATACTTCTCACTCAAATGTGTAATTCCTTCAATTATATATATATATAAACAAAATTATTATTGCACTAAAATATATTCTTTATGTGCTCAATAGAGTTGACAAAAGGCATTTAAAAATTTATTAATAACAAAAAAATCCACCTTAAGTAGAATAATTTTTTATTAACTTTACAAAGAAAGAGTGAAAAATTTTATTACGTAACAAAAAATCCACCTTTAAGTAGAATAATTTTATTAACTTTTACAAAAGAAAGGGAATAATTTTATTGTGTTTTTCTCTTCCGAGTTATATATATATATATATATATATATATACATATATATATATATATATATTTTGTATTGCACACATTTTAGAGTTGAAAAAAAAAATATCAATAACAAAAAATAATTCTTATTCTTATTATATATATATATATATGAGGGAAATGTGTAATTTCTTTGGGATGTAGTCCTCAAACATTATATGTTATGAAAGACCGAACAAATTCTCTCATAAAACTTCATTAAGATTTTAACAATATCTATAAATTAAACTTTATTAAAATTATGACAATGTCTATAAAAAAATTATATGATCATTTTTAATACTTAAAAAAAAATCTGTTTAATTTTTATGAAATTATAATTTTTATAATGTTGATAAAGTTAAATTTAAAAATTACGTAGGTTTTACAAAATAGGTTTCCTATGTTTTTAAAATTATCATTTATTTATTTATAATGCTGATGAAGTTAAATTTAAAAATTACATAGTAGGTTTCCTAGGTTTTTAAAATTATCATTTGTTTATTTTATAATCAATTAAAAATATTTTTTTAAATTATTATTTATTTGATTAATAATTAATTAATTTTTAACATTGTAAAAAATTAAAATGTAAATATTTTTTAATCAAATATATCTTTAATTTAATTTTGTTAGTTAAAATATAATTACTTTTATCATTAAAAAATTTAGATAAACATATACCTTTTAAATTTAATCATTTAACATTACTCTCTTATAAACATTACTCTCTTATAAAGATAAAAATAAAAACAACATATTTATTGAAACTTCTAAATGATGAAATGAATGAAAATACGACTACTAATATATTAGTTACCTACTTACTATGATAATTAGAGTATAGTGTGACAATCAATATATATTAATAAATAAAGTATATGATAATTAGAGTATATTGTGACAATCAATATGTATTATAAATAAAGTATATTTTATAATAGTGAAATCAATAGTTTTAATTTTAATTACTTAAAAATTGTAAGGTGTTTAGGTTCTTTATTTTATAGTCGTGTAAAGTAGGAGATTGGTTAATTTAATGGCATTTTACAGTGTCTTAAGACTATCATTTTAAACTTAGCTTTTGAACCATGAAAATTATTATTCCAATAGTATTGGTGTTCAGTGCAACATTGACTTTTGAATCATGGAGATGGGTATACCTATAAACATGTGTGTAATAAGTAGGAAAATTGAAAACAAAAATTAAAAATTTGGAAAATCTTATTTTGATTTTATTTTTGTTTGATAAATTAGTTAATCTAGATTAATAAGGAGGATAAAAATATAGTCAAGTTTTTTTTCTTGCCACATGGATGATTATTTAAATAATATGAATTCTTAGTTATATTTTGTCATCAATCACTTTACTTTCATGACTAAGAGATATCTTCTCTACCTCAAAGTATGCTCTTTACCTCGCACTCTATTGAGTGATATTGGTGAATCAGAAAGAGGTTTAGAAGAATTCTCCACCTCTCAACCCACTTCATCTTAAAATCAACCTTTAAGAACTCATTTTAACCTCCACAGGAGGAGTAAAATTTATTTTTTAGTCTAAGTTAAGAACTCAGGGGTAGGCATCCAAATAAACCCCCATTATCATTTTTCATCGAAACTTATGTTGATTAATTGGGTTGGTTTTCATTGATGTCAACCCTTGAAGAAAGTATGGTAGCAAATTCTGGTAGCACAATGGTTTGGGTAATGAACCTAAGTTTGTTTGATGGATAATGGTATAATTTTTTATATATTTGCAGAAAGGACTATTATAGATGGATAGTACATGTCATGCTATTTACAGTGGTATGCAGAACGTCACATAACTCCTCACGATTAGATATTTATGGCCATGTGAAGTCGGAGAACCCTCACAAGTCATCTAGAAGCCCCAAAAGGTCAAAGTAGTCAAAGTGGTTGCAAAGAAGAAATTATTTAAATAATAAAGTGAAGTGATGAGTGTAATATAAGTCAAAGTGGATAGAAAAGAAATTATTTAAATAATAAAGTTAATGGAGAAATTACTAAATGGACAAGTAGTTAGAAGTGGGTTAGCCCTAAAATAAGGAAAGTGGGTTAAGATGGTTAAAAGGTAATTTAAATAATAAAGTGAAGTGATGAGTGTACTATACGTCAAAGTGGATACAAAAGAAATTATTTAAATAATAAAGTTAATGGAGAAATTATTAAGTGGACAAGTGGTTAGAAGTGGGTTAGCCCTAAAATAAGGAAAGTGGGTTAAGATGGTTAGAAGGTAACCCCTTGAGGAAGCTACATGAAAGTATAAATAAGAGGAAGGGGTCTTTCATTTTTAATCACACTTGAGCATATTGAATATCTACAAGTGACTGAGGTAACCAAAGGATATAGAAGCCGAATTTCAAAGGGAAGGTGAAGTAAATAAGGCCGAAATTCAAGGGGGGATAAATTCTTTTGATGATGCTTTTTAAGGTATGTTATTTATAGGTCATCTCACCATTTTCGCAATAAAAATAATTCTACAATGATTCAGACCGTGAAATTGGGAGGTCGTTGAGGAAACATATCCAAGTAGCTATGATAAAAATTTCAGCTTCTGGTTCGTTGTATTTTTGGAGTTACACTCTGCAGAAAATAGGGTTTGTGGCTAGTCCTGAAACTAGTCTAAAACATGTGTTTCGGGTAAAAACACCATAAATTCTTCATAACATATCCAAATTCAGTAAGACCAAATGTATTGGTTAGAGTATAGTCTATAGTATGTTGTGTACCATTTTCATATCTATACAACAGATATTCCATGTGGGGCATTCTCTACAAGTTAGATCTCTAGAATAAGCCAAAATTCAACAAGGTATGTCATTTTTGCTATAACTCATTTTCTGAGAGGTTCCAAGTAGTGAAATCTGGAGGAATTGCATAAAAGACATTGAAGAACATTGTGTACCATTTTCATATATTTATTCATTACAGGTACATAGTTATGATTATTGCAAGTTAGGGTTGTTGACTAATCCAAAATTAGTCATGTGAGACTAAAATAAAGTTTGATAAAATGTTAGTCTCTTGTTGTTAAAGTTAAGGAAGGTTTGCAGGTATGTT
>SNQJ01S0013364.1:225706-256871 GCA_010110895.2 Picea sitchensis | reverse complement strand
CTTGTAAAATCTCTCTGTAATCTTTTTCTTTGCATTAATAAACTGCTCCAAGTGGTCGCGTTGGCTAGGGCCGTGGATGTTTCCTCGTAGGGGTTTTACCACGTGAAAACATCAGTGTGTTGATCTTTGATATGGTTATGTGAGTGGTTACTGAAGGTGTTCGTCCTCTGTTGGAATACCTGTGTTGTCGAACAGAAAGAAACTAACTTCCATTAGACAAAAATTCATCAAGTTTGACACATAAAACCAAAGCAAGCTCGGTTACATCAATATTACTGAAAAGAGTCTTACATCAACCATTTGAACCTCTACAATGACTTCTAATGCATGTTCTATATCCTAGATAGTGAATGATAGCATTATAATGTGAATTCCATCCTCTAGAATAGGATTATCCCATCATAAACTGAAGTAATTACAGTTGTACAAGTTGAAAATAACAAACTGCTACAAATAAGGATAATGTTGGCAACTATCCTAACATCCTTAATATTGCATGATGAAGTGTCCTTTGAGCACATTATTCTTCTTGCCAGGTGTCCCTCCAGCTTTAAACTAACCCCCAAGAAACTATCACATGCTTATCTAGCCATCTGGCAATCATTGATCCTCTTGAAATCTCCAAAACATAAGTTTGCAACATATTTTGTAGTGCTAACTATATCGGTCAATTTGCAACAGAGTTCACAATGAATTTCACAGTGCTTGACTGTAGAAACCATTTCACAGCGCCAAGTGCTATGAACTTTCCTATAGCTGAAGAATACATCTAGTAGATCCCCAAAACATATAAAAACCATCTTTAGAGCTAGAGATGCATGTAAAAACTCATTATCTAGTGTATGAGTGAAAAAACTTGATCATAGGCAGCATACCTCATCAAAATCTAAAAAATGCAAGAAACAAACATTTTCCAAAACTGAAATTTTTTAAGGCATTTCATCCATTACTTTCTGAGCCTTGAACTCCTCCTTGTGGCTACCTGGGCTAACACTTCCAAATTCCTCTTAGCTAGTTCTTCCTTAAAAGGTTGCAGCTCCAGTTTAAGTTTTATGATCTGAGCTTGTAAATCTTTGTTTTTTCTGTATAAATTCTTAATTTGCCTATGGAGAGGCAAAAACCTTTTTTCTACAAACCTGGCCTTGTCAATACTTTCCAGATACATATCCATAATATCATTCAACTTTTTCCTTTCAACCAACCCTTCTCCTTTCAAATTAACAATTTCATTTAGGTCCTCTTTAAGCTGTCTATTCAGCCTTTTAAAGGTAGGGTTTTATGGAGGAGTGGTTATGTCTATAACCTCAATGTGCTCCTCAATAGGTACAGTTTTACCTTTACCTTTTCTTTTGATGGGAGCTTCCACTATGTCTTATTTTTCAATACTTTCCTTGTTTGTTGATGATCTAGTAAAAGGTCTCCTAACCTTAGCTTTAATTGCAACAAATGGTGAAGGGAAAAGTAACCGCCTTCCTTTCAGGCATGTGGCTTTAGTTGATGGAGTTTATGCTGACTCTAGAGCTGGTTTTGGTGAAACCTCCCTTTGTGGAGAGTAATGAGACCCCCCTTCTCCTTTGTGTTCTTTAGTTGTTTCATCATTTTTAACAATGCCTTTACTCTTCCTCTTCTTATTGGTCTCTGTGTGTACAATAGTATCAACCTGTAGAGGGCTTTGTACCTTGGATTGTGAAGTAGGAGAAACATTCAATTGAAAGTGTGTAGAGGTAATGAACTGCTCCCAGCCAATGTTTTTCTTCTTTAACTCCTCCATCACAAGAATTTTAATCAACCCTGAGTGAAAAACACTTGTGTAAACTGCCTTGGACTTATCATGGACTCTGTCAGCCATTTTTCCAATGCTTCTAAACAAATATAAAGGAAGATTCATGAGATCTTTGTCTGTGAAGTGCAGCATAAGTATTACGTGGTACTGATAAATCATGTTGAATCTTCCTTCACAGGTAAAATACCTTTGGATTACCCTTAGCATCTTATCAAAACCTTCAATCATGTGGCTCCTAGGCACTTTCTTTGATAAATTATCTCCCTGACATTCTGGTTTAAGGAATTCTTTAGAGAAGGATGCATTTAGGTTCATGGCCTTAAACCACCTTTCACCAGTATTTGGTATTTCAGTAGTTGCTTCTATAGTCACTGCATGTACCTCAAGTTCAAGTGTCCCAAATTTGGTTTTGATTCCATCAAACTTCAAATCAAATTCCATAGCCACCTCAGGGTGCCCCCTCTGCATCTTCTGAAAGAAATTAAAACATTCCACTCTTTGGAGGACTTCCTTGATCAGGGGTTTAGCAACAAACAACTGCATGTCATAGGGTTCATTCCTCACAATGCCACCTCCCTTGTGAGCCTTATTTTGTTGTGGAGTATCCATTGATTACATATGAAGAAACTTTTACCACCAATTTTAATGATGCAAGAGGAAAAACATGAGAAAACAGAGGACTAGGGTTTTGACGGATGATCTTTCTTAAAGGACTGGCCCTGTATGAGGATTAATGTGTTTATCAGCCTATTTGACCTCCAGGTATAAGGAAAGATAGCTTATAGTCAGGGAGATGAATGAAGGCTACACATAATCATGAATGTATAAGGAAACAACTTGTTCTAAAAAGGTCTTGTTCATCATTTCATTATCCTCTTGCAAAAATTCACAATGACTTCAGAAGCCAACAACTTTTAAATCTCATACTAGATAGAATTAAAATTAAAAATGAGAATCTGATGAAAAAGGGTTGTGTAAAAAGGGGATTCATAGTGCTAAGTTGTTGCACAGAGTTTGCAGCACCGGAACAGGGGGTTCACAACACTAAGTTAGGTATGAGGAATCAGCTAGACATGAGATATGAAAGGTAGCCTGAAACAAAGGTTTGTTTAAAAATTTGATAAATGAGGCTCAGAGATCATGCAATTGGGTTGGGAAACATGCTAACCAGGAAAGTGGGAAATTTTGCAGTGCAGATCACCAATTCCCAGCGCCCAAGAGAAGAAATAACAAAACAAATCATTTCTTGTCCTCCAATTTAGGTAAAAACACTCAGGGAGAACCTGGTGGTTGTGACTTGAAGACTGATATCCTTGAGCTTGAATAAGTCTGTTTGCGGATGGTCTAACCTCCAGCTCATTTTCTTGAGCCAGTTCGCATCAATTTCTGTAGCACCTATCTGAAAGCACCAGTGTTTGTAGTGTCGAGCTAGAAGTATTTTGAAATCTTGGAAAAATAGTTAAAAGCTTTAATGACGAAATCCTAGGTTATATTTTTAAAAACATAAGTGTTGAAAACAAGGAGATCTTGGATGACTAGGCTCATGAGCACAATGATGGTGATGAAATCATAATGTACTTTGGATGCGCTGCAAACTATCTGATGAGATGGAAGCATACAAAATGAATATGGTTTGACATTCTAACGGGTAAACAGACAAAGTGGAGGGATCTGGGTACATGATGGAAGAGGTGACATGTCAGGGCGGTAGTCGAGGCATAAAATATACTAGAGGTGATGGCTTGTCCAACCTATCATGATGATCAAGATGTTACCCAAAGATTATAGATCAACATCAACACTAATCTTTATTTGTGTTAAAACCCAAAAATGACTATAGGAAAAAGATAAAGCCAAAAAATTAAAACAACACTAATGACTCAAAATAAAAAAAATATAAAGAATTTTTTACCCAAGCAATTCTACGTGATAACATTGGCTCCACAGGGGATGGCATGCTCCCTGTGAGCTGCCAAGAACAAGCAGTTTAGTGACTTATCCTAGGGCTATGGGATCGTTTTATTAAAAGAAACAAAACAAAAAAATGATATTTACAATGGAAGGGAAAGCCAGTCATGCCTTTAAGCAAAATACTTCTTCAGAAAGTGCCCATTAACTGGGGCACCATAAATTTCAGAGTCTTCCAAGTTCTGCAATTTATAAGTGTTATTTTGAAAAACTTCATAAATCTTGAAAGGACCGATCCACAAGGCTTAGAATTTACCATGTTTTCCTTTGTCTTGCCTTTGTGCATCCCACTTGAGCACCAAATCTCCCAACTGGAAATCTTCTTTGGTTACCTTCTTGTCAAAATCTTGTTTGGTCTTCTGCTGATGGCTTTGTGCTTTATCAAGGAGTTGCTCCATGGTATGTTGTACTTCTACTAGCCGATGCATCCTTCTGACCATATCATCTGGTTATCCTTGTTGATCATGAAGGAACTTTACCACAGGCAAGGCAAGATGAGTAGGAAAAATATCTTCAATCCCATAAACAAGTTGAAAGGAGGAAATGTCAAATGATATCTTTGTAGTGACTCTATCTTCCCATGGGGAAAATTTCATCTTTGAGTCCCATGATTTCTTTTTGTCCCCTAGTAACTTCTTAATAATTTTTACAAGGCTCTTGTTAGAAGATTTTGCTAAACCATTTCCTTGAGGGTAATAAGGGGTAGAATGAACTAGTTGAATCCCATACTTCTCACAAAATTTCACCAATGGTTCATCTTTGAAGGATGTAGCATTACAGGTAACAATCTTGCTTGGGAAAACAAACCCTGATATAATATATTCAAGAAAACCAATAATTACCTTGTGTGTGGTACTCCTTGTAGGAATGGATTCTATCCACTTGGTGAAATAGTCAATTTTAGTCAAAATTCATCAATGTTGACCACTTGAAGCTGGATGAATTTCCCAAATGAAGTCAAGTCCCCATTGTTGGAAAGGACCAGAAACCACTACAAGCTTCAGAGGCAAATATTTCAGTTATTGCTTTCCTGAAAATTTCTGACATTTATCACATGCCCTAATCTTTGCACAAACATCAATAAAAAGGCTACGCCAAAAATACCCCTATAGAACCCTATAGGATCTAGACATCTCAAGAGAACCCCTATAGGATCTTTCCAATACATTATGTGATCAATAAGAAAACATCAGATTGCTTTTAGTTTCAAATCTCTCACCTTGTTCTTCTCCAAACCATCAAGAGGATGCAACTTTTTCATAAATGAATAATGTCTTTGTACCATGTGCATTCTGCCAAGTTTGGACTGATATGTGAGTTATTATCAAGGATATCAATTTGTTGGCTTTCGGAGTTTAGGTTCATGAAATTAACCCCCAGTGATTTGCAATTTGATTCAACCAGCAATCTAGCTAAACCTTGCCCTTTCACCAACTTAGTAGGCTTCATTTCAAGGTCAAACTCCAGAATTTTGGCAATCCACTTGCTCCTCTTTCCATCTATGTCAGGTTGGATAATTATTTCCTTCAGAGAAGCTGATGGGACATAGGCAATAATCCTAGAATGAAAAATATATACCCTGAAGTCTTTAAGGGATTTAACCAAATAATAAGCCTACTTTTCAATAATATCATACCTCGCCTATGCATCCCTTAGTTCCCTGATGAAAGAGGAAATGGGATGTTCCATCTCATCTGTGTTTTTCTAAAGAAGGACAAAAACCAATGTGCCATGTGAGGCAAAAGAAAATATCAGAAATTCCTTTGAATAATCAGGGATGATGAGAACAGTTGCCTCCATCAATGCTTGTTTGATTTGATCAAAACAATTTCGAGCTTCAACATTCCATTTCACCTCATTTCCCTTTCTAAGCATAGATGTGATAAACTTAACCAATTCAACAAAGTTAGAGATGAATCTTCTCAAAAAAAATATTTTACCCAAGAAATATTGGATCTCCTTCTTGGACCTAGGAAGACATAGAGTCTTGATGGCCTCTACTCTTCTTGGATCAATCCTTACCCCTTCTACTGAGACAATGTGTCCCAACAACTTGCCTTCTTTCAGAGAAAACAAAGACTTCTTAGGATTAAGAGACAGCCCAAACTTTCTACATTTCAGGAAAACCTTCTTCAAATGATGATAATGTTCCTTATAAGACCTTGAGAACACTGTAATGTCATCTAGATAGATGACCACAAATTTGTCCTTTTCCCCAATTAAGGCAATATACATTGCTCGTTGGAAGGTTTCTTTTGCATTCATTAGACTAAAGGGCATTTTAGTATACATAAATGTTCCCCAAGGATTAGTGAAATTTGTTTTCTCTCTATCTTCAGGTAGGACAGAGATCTAATTGTAGCCTGATAAGCCATCAATCATGGACATCCTTGTTGAACCAGTCACCCTCTGCAAAATATGTTCCATCTTAGGCAAGGCATAATTATCTTTCTTGGTACTTCTGTTTAAATTCTTGAAATCAACACAAAGTCTGATTTCGCCATTCTTTTTCCTCATAGGGACTAACTTGGCCACCTACTCAGAGTACCTTAAAGGTATGATGATCTTAGCATCAAGTGGCTTCTTGACTTCCTTTTCCATAATATCCAGCAACATGGGATTTATCTGTCTTAGTTTCTGCCTAAATGGATTGGTCTCATCTTTCAAAGGGGTTTTATGTTCAATGATGCTTGTATCATAAGTTTGTAGATCTTCATATTTCCAAGAAAATACATCAACGAAATCCTTTAATAACTTTACATACTCATACCTTTGTTCCTTTGATAAACTGCTAGACAACTTGACATACTTGGGATTTTCCTCTATACCTAAATTGCATTATGTCACATCAGCTTCTTCATTTGAACCTTTAACCTTCACAACCACATCATTTATGTGAAATAATCCCTCCAAAGGAACCAATCCTTTGGGAATATGGTTATTGGGCAATTGGGCAATCTTGTGATCTGCAATTTTGTTGAGGAAAATATCAGCATGAGGACCTTTTATATCATCTTCATCTTGATCAATGTGAAGAGAAGAAAACTCTTCCATTGTTTCCAGAGATCTCTTAATCTCAATATCATCCTCAAAGACCTTCCAATGTCTGGAATTGTCAGGTATAGAGGGTCTATACTTTACTTCCACATAATACTTGAGCTTGGGGGGAAAATGGATCTTAAATTTACTTGTAGAAATAGCCAAAGAATTTTCCATGTCATTCTCTTCCCTTGGAACAAAAGAGATGTTAAAAGATAAGAAAAAATTGTCAATAAGATCCCAAACTTCATTTATGTAAGTCCTCAATCTGGGATTTTTTTCTTGATACAAATTTTTAACCTGGTGCACAATTAGTTCAGCATCTCCAAAAACTACTAACTCCTCAATCTTCATATCGTTAGTAGCCCTCAAACCCAAGACAAGAGCCTCATACTCTGCAACATTATTTGTGGTTTCAAATTCTAGTTTATAAGAAAAGGATATGATTTCCTGAGATGGGGTTCAAAAACCATTCCAGCACCAGCACTTTCTTTAAAAGAGGCCCCATCAAAAAACATCTTCCAAACTGGGGTATCTTGAGGAGGTTTCTCACAAGTTTTAATAGGTTGTTTTCTTATTTCAATGGGTGATTGAGGAGCATCAGTGAGTTGTAGGATACTGGATCCTAGATCAATGTCAACTGCATAAATTGCATGGTTTGTAGGATTAGCTTCATCACTAATGATGTAAGATAGTTGGGCTTCCATGTAAAGCCTTATGTGCTCCCCTCCAAACACAAGAATAGTGGCATATGAAAATTCCATCTGCAAAGTTCCCCCTAGTATATTAATCCAATATCTTGACAATAGCATCCCAAACTTAGGGGGGACATCATCCACTACAATATCCATGACCACACTCTTCATGGACAGTTGAAATAAGGTAACAATTAGTTCTTTTATCACTCCAAGGCATTTCACTTTCCTAGAGTCAAATGAGTATAGGTCATGATAGGTTTTAGTAATTTCTAGACCTAGCTCATCCATGACAGTTTTAGGCATAAGGTTATGAGATGCACGTGAGTCCATCAAGCAGTTGTGAAAAACTTTATCATGAGTATTCAATGATGTGTAAAAGGGAGGAGAAGAGTCATCCCTATATTCTACCAAAGGTCCCAATATGACTGTTGGTTTTTCATCTTGTAAGTTCACTGAGTCTGTGGAATTGGAGGAAGATTCAGGTTGCAGCATCTTGGAAATGTACCTTTTAAACTCTTCATTTTTAATCAGTTCTAAAAATGGCACTGGAATTTTTATCTTTTGAATTTCATTCTCAATACTGAAGGAAGAGGGAGATTTTATAATCTCCTTAATTTTTGGAACATGAACCTTAATCATTGTTTGATGGTTTTGTTCCTCTTTTTCCATGCTGCTAGAAGCCACAGCTTTAGCAGAATTTTCTGTTTTCTTGGGCTAATCAAATGTACTAGGATTTCCATCCTTATTTTTTGACCTCAAGTTGTATTTATTTTGGTTTTCATTATTTTTCTCCCCTTTACTCAATTCATTCAACTGACTGTCCATAAGAGACTCTTCATATGCAGACTGAGTTAGATGAGGGGATGGGGAGGTATCACCCAAACATTGATTTTTTGGATATGTTTCTTCATCCTCTCCTACTTCATCATCAACCATGTTATTTTGAATAGGGGTATGAACTTTTTGGTCATCCCTATTTCTCTGATCTCTTTGAAGGATCTGACGGGAATTATTTTGTCTTCTAAAATTTCCTATGTTACTAGTATCTTGTGTGTTTCTGTTATTTGGTCTTCCCTCAAACTTTAGTTTTTCCATTTAAGAAAAAAGTGATTTAACCAGCTTTGTTAGTTCATCTACTTTAGGGTTAACACCAGAAGAATCAGATGTTGAAGCTTCAACTCTATTTTTTCTCCTATCTCTATCAGATTTTCATCTGAGCTTATCAACTGCCAATATGTTTGATTCTACCTCTAAGGTTGCATCTTGCATATGAGATAATGAGGTAGATCTCCCTTCTCTCAACATGAGGCAAAATTCAGGGTCAAATGCACTGGCATAGGTTATCTTGGCAGAGGTTTCAGTAGGTTTAATCTCTGTGGAAATTTTATTGTACATTTTATTAAATCTCTTTGAAAAATCTGAAACAGATTCCCCTTCTTTTCTCTTGAGTGAACCAAACTCTGTAATATAATATAATGAATATTTCTTATCACCCCAATGCCTTAGAAAGGCATTGTCCAAGGCTTCAATTTCAACAATTGATCCGGTAGTTAGACCCCTAAACAATTTCTTAGCCTCGCCATCAAGGCTTTGTACAAAAACTCTCATCTAAACATCCTCATTTTCAATATTAAGATTGTCAGTATAGCTATAAAAATCTACAAGGTGCTCCTATGTAGTTATGTCCTCTTCTCCTGTAAGCTTGGACATGTACTTAAGATAGTCTCCAATTGGGAGAGAATTCATAGGCTGAGGCAACACAAGAGAAGCATACCTAGTAGCCACTATGGCATCCATCCTATTTCTATGAAGGTTTGCACCTGCCATTGGATTATGAAGAGGAGGATTATAAATTCTAGGAGACTAGGTTTTGATTGGTACAACTACAGTCTGGATGTTGTGTAGCTTGGGAGAAGGAGGAGTATAGGATGGGGAAGTTTCACTTTTAACAAGGAGAGGATGAGTCTTGGAAGAGGATGGTGGAAATTCCAAGGGAACTGAGGTTCTTTCTTCTTTGGTCACAACAAGTTTAAGAGAGGGAGGATAAGGAGAACCTAGGGTAGGAAAATCCTCTAAGCTCTCAATTCTGAACCAACTTACAACATTAGGTGAGGAAATAACTTCAAAACTTTCAAAACGTTCTTCTTTGAAATAGGGAGAAAAAGAGGAATATTCTATAGGGAAATCTTCAAGATTTAAATTTCTAGGAGTTTCAACAAAGGCAAAAGAGGAGCACTAGATACAACTATTGGTGTTTTAAAAGTAGAATCAAGAAAATTTCCAGTAGTACCTGAAACAATAGCTGAAAAGAATTCTTGAGAAGATTTTCCTTTCTTGTTGATCTTCTCTGGGTCAGTTGTAGGTGTAGCCAAAGGTAAATGTGGGGTAGACCTCGTGTGTCTGCATTTGGGATCCATAACTGAAACAATGGAGTTGCCAGGTGCAAACTGCATTCTTTAATGTACTGATTACTATGCACCCTCAGAATCAGTATTTCTTTGTCGTTCAATCCCAAGGAAATGTTTTCAATCCATTCCCCGGCAATGTCGCCAAGAATGTTAGCATTGAAATTTATACTTTGACTGCTAAAGTGCAAGCTCAGTACTGTTGGGTATGTGTTATATTCTTTGCATGTATGTGTGTGTGGGCACGTCAGATTTGACAATTACGTTGATGATCCCTCTAGTAGTGTCCTATGTGTCGTGTGTGTTGGGAGCTTCCTAGGGGGCGCAGGTATGGCCCCCCCTGGTTATGCGCAACATTCGGCACTGAGCAATAGCCCAGGGCAGCGCCCCGAAAAAAAAAATTGGGCGGTTTTTGCTATTTTTAGCGGTTTTCTAAATTAATCCCAGATTAAGGGATTAGGGTTTTGGTATCTACGGAATACCTAAAAACATTGTATATATTGTATGGTGAATGGTGAAATTCGATATAATGAATATAAGAGAGGTTTTCCCCAGTTGAGGGTTTCCGGTATAAATCTTTGTGTACTATGTGTATGAGCCATTGATTAATTTTTGTTTTGCTTAAGAATCTATATGCATTGCTTTACTTCATAGGTTTAAAACTTACAAGTACCCATCAATAGGTTTATAAGGTAAGTTTTAAATAAGGTTTCAAATGGATAAAACTGAGCCCAACAATGTTAAACCGCAGGGAATTCTAGATAAGATGCATCAACAAAAGAGGTCTTGTCTAACTTGGATTAGGGTTTTAAGGATTAATGTGGATATAAGGAAGACTTTAGTGAGAAAAATGAAGTAATTCTACCACTAGCATCAGGCTTTACCAGTATACAAATGAAGGAAAATCTTTAGATACAAGAACTTCTTAAATCAAAGCTTAAACTCTGAGAAACGTTATAACAACATCACAATCAAACCTTCATTGCAATACAGCTATAAAAAATCATTTGAATCATTCAATGACAGTAAATTTCAGAGTAAGAAAGAAACAAGATGGCAAGAAAGAAACCAACTTCCATTAGACAAAAATTTAGCAAGTCTGACACATAAAACCAGAGCAGGCTCTGTTCCATCAATATTACTGAAAATAGTCTTACATCAACCATTTGAACCTCTACAATGACTTCTAATGCATGTTTTATATCCTAGATAGTGAATGATAGCATTATAATGCAAATTCCATCCTCTAGCATAGGATTCTCCCATCAGAAACTAAAGCAATTATAGTTGTACAAGTTGAAAATAACAAACTACTACAAATAAGGCTAATGCTGGAAACTATCCTAACATCCTTAATATTGCATGATGAAGTGTCCTTTGAGTGCATTCCTCTTCTTTCCATGTGTCCCTCCATCTTTAAACTAACCCCCAAGCAGTTATCCCATGCTTTTCTAGCCATCTGGAAATCACTAATCCTCTTGAAATCTCCAAAACATAAGTTCGCAACATATTTTGTAGTGCTAATTGTATCGGTCAATTCGCAGTAGAGTTTGCAACGCTTGACTGTAGAAACTAGTTAGTAGCTCTGCATTGTGAACTTTCCTGTAGTTGTTGAATACATCTAATAGAGCCCCAAAACATCCAAAAACCATCTTTAGAGCTAGAGATGCATGTAAAAACTCATTATCTGGTGTATGAGTGAAAAACTTGATCATAGGCATCATACCTCATCAAAATATCAAAAATGCAAGAAACAAACATTTTTCAAAACTGAAATTTTTTAAGGCATTTCATCCATTACTTTCTGAGCCTGTAACTCCTCCTTGTGGCTACCTGGGCTAACACATCCAAATTCCTCTTGGCTAGTTTTTCCTTAAAAGGTTGCAGCCCAAGTTTAAGTTTTCTTATCTGAGCTTGTAAATATTTGTTTTGTCTATATAAATTCGTAAGTTACCTATGGAGAGGCAGAAACCTTTTTTCTACAAACCTAGCCTTGTCAATAGTTTCTAGATCCATATCCATAAGATCATTCAAATTTTTCCTTTCAACCAACCCTTCTCCTTTCAAATTAGCAATTTCATTTATGGCCTCTTTAAGTTGTATGTTCACCCTTTTAAAGGTAGGGTTTTCTGTAGGAGTGGTTATGTCTATAACCTCAATGTGCTCCTCAATAGGTATAGTTTTACCTTTACCTTTTCTCTTGATGGGAGCTTCCACTATGTCTTCTTTTTCAATACTTTCCTTCTTTGTTGATGATATAGTAAAAGGTCTCCTAACCTTAGCTTTAACTGCAACAGATGGTGAAGGGAAAAGTAACATCCTTCCTTTTGATCATGTGGCTTTAGTTGATGGAGTTTTTGTTGACTCTGGAGTTGGTTCTCGTGAAACCTCCCTTTGTGGAGAGTAATGATATCCCCCTTCTCATTCCTATTCCTTAGTTGCTTCATCATTTTTAACAATGCCTTTTCTCTTCATCTTCTTGTTGGTCTTTGTGTGAACAGTATTATCAACCTGAAGAGGGTTGTGTACCTTAGATTGTGGAGTAGGAGAAACATTCAATTGAAATTGTGCAGAGGCAATGAATTGCTCCTAGTCAATGTCTTTCTTCTTTAACTCCTCCATCACAAGAATTTTAATCATCCCTGACTGAAAAACACTTGTGTCAACTACCTTGGACTTAGCTTGGACTCTGTCAGCCATTTTTCCAATGCTTCTAAACAAATAGAAAGGAAGATTCATGAGATCTCTGCCTATGAAGTGCATCAAAAGTCTTATGTGGTACTGATAAATCATGTTGAATGTTCATTCATAGGTAAAATACCTTTGGATTACCCTTAGCACATTATCAAAACCTTCAATCATGTGGTTCCTGGGCACTCCTTTTGATAGATTATCTCCTTGACATTCTGGTTTAAGGAATTCTTTGGAGAAGGTTGCATTTAGGTTCATGGCCTTAATCCACCTTTCACCAGTATTTGGTATTTCAGTAGTTGCTAGTATGGTCACTTCAGATACCTCAAGTTCAAGTGTCCCAACTTTGGTTTTGGTTCCATCAAAATTCAAATAAAATTCCCTAGCCACCTCAGGGTGCCCCCTCTGCATCTTCTGGCAGAAATTAAAACATCCCACTCTTTAGAAAACTTCCCTGATCAGGGGTTCATCAGCAAACAACTGCATGTCATAGGGTTCAATCCTCACAATGCCACCTCCCTTGTGAGCCTTATTTTAGTGTGGAGTATCCATTGATGTCATATGAAGAAACTTCTGCCACCAATTTTAATGATGCAAGAGGCAAAACAGGAAAAAACAGAGGACTAGGGTTTTTATGGATGATCTTTCTTAAAGGACTGGCTCTGTATAAGGATTAATATGTTTATCATCCTATTTTACCTCCAGGTATAAGGAAATATAGCTTACAGTCAGGGAGATGAATGAAGGCTACACAAAATCATGAATGTACAAGGAAACAACTTGTTGTAAAAAGGTCTTGTTCATCACTTCACTATCCTCTTGCAAAAAATCACAATGACTTCAGAAGCCAATGGATTTTAAATCTCAGACTAGATAGAATTAAAATTAAAAATGAGAAACTGATTAAAAAGGGTTGTGTAAAAACTTCTGGGACGGGGAATTCATAGCGCTAAGTTGTTTCACAAAGTTTGCAGCACCAGAACAGGTGGTTCACAGCGCTAAGTTAGGTAAGCGGAATCAGCTGGACATGAGATATGAAAGGTAAGAGGAATTAGCACCAGTGTTTGTAGCACCGAGCTAGAAGTAATTTGAAAGCTTGGAAAAATAGTTAAAATCTTTAATGACAAAATCCCAGCCTATATTTTTAAAAATATATGTGTTGAAAACAAGGAAATCTTGGCTGGCAAGGCTCATGAGCACAATGATAGTGATGAAAGAATAATGTACTTTGAATGCGTTGTGAACTATCTAATGAGATGGCAGCGTACAAAATGAACATGATTTGACCTTCTAACAGGTAAAGGGATAAAGTTGAGGGGTCTGTGTACATGATGGAAGAGGTGACATGTCAAGGTGGTAGTCAAGGCATAAAATATACTAGAGGTGATGCCTTGCCCAAATTATCATGATGATCAAGATGTAACCCAAGAATATAGATCAACATCAACACTAATATTTATTTGTGTTAAAACCCAAAAATGACTATAGGAAAAAGATAAGGCCAAAAAATTAAAATAACACTAATGACTCAAAATAAAAAAAATCTAAAGAATTTTTTACCCAAGCAATTCTATGTGATAACAGAGTGCGCAGGTGATCTTCAAAGGTCTCAATCACATAAGACCAGTGCAAGGTGTGGATTAGGCCAACACTTAGCCAAGTGTTGAGAAAATATCAAGGAAGACGAGTGCAAGGAGTGTGCAGGAGGATTTTCTGCAAATCTTCAAGTCTAAAATATTTTTGAAGATTCATAGAGCGCAAGGATTGTGCTAGATGTTCAATTAAATTGAGGAGAGGAAGCTCAGGTTGAGCAGCACAAGCAAGCACCAGAGCCTAAGTCCCTTGAATTTGGAAAAGCTCAGGAGGGGTGGTGTTTTCCAAAACGCAAGTTGAGACCAATCATTCGAGATTGCAGAGGAGGAATTCAAAGGCCGAGCCTTTGAAAAATATTAATAAATCCTTCAACAAAAGGAAAGCGTAGCCACATCGGAGGAGGAGCTACAAAAGCTGTCGGATCTGTTGTTAGAAGCAAATCTGGACCGTTGGATCAAAATCCAGACAGGGGGAGGAGCGCGCCATAGAGGAGAACATATCCAAACCGTTGGATCTGAGTGCAAGCTACAGCAGCCATCAGATCCATAAAAGGTGTGCATATGGCCCGGAGTCCACACGTAAACTCCCAAATGGTGAGATTACAATGAATCCACAAGGATCAACAAAAAAAAAACTCAATCAACACCAAAGCATTAAAGTTGGTTGTAGATGTCACTTCATCATGTTCATCATGTTGCCAAGTTAACTTCTATAAGATTTGTGTTATCTGTTGCTGTTGCATTTGATTTTGAAGTAAATTTCTCATGTGTGACACATCTCCTAAGGCAAAAAAAAAATCTCTAGGGCACTGCCCTCAAACCCCCACACACCTAGCAGACACTAAGGCTAGTCGTGCAAAGAATATAACACATACCCAACATTCTCCCACTTGTTTTTTTCTTTGCATACAGGGGGTTACAGGGTTACATATTCAAAAATTCAGGGCAGTAATTCCCATGGATCCTCTACACCAAGAGAACTTCTCAGTGCTCACATATTTTGTTAATGAATCTGCAGCATTCTTCAAAGTGTCCACCTTCATCAGCAACACTTTCTTTTCTTCAACCATGTCTCTCACAAAGTGATATTGAATATCAATATGATTTGTCTTTGAATGATAAGTCAGGTTCTTCACCAGAAAAATTTCACTCTAATTGTCACAATCTATCCTTACAGCTTCTTGTACAACCCAATGATTGAACACAATATTTGTAACCATATTGATTCCTTACTTGAATGAATGGTTGTCGTGTATTCAGATTTGTTGTTGAAAGTTCCACTACATTCTATCTTTTTCTCATCCAACTGATTGCTCCTCCAAACAGGTTAACCACATACCTTCTTGTAGATATCCTACAATCTAGATCCCCAAACCAGTCTACATCCACAAATCCATGTATTTCCAACACTTTTCCAATCCTAGACTTCCTTGGTAGCACAATCCATAGCTAGAAGTGCCACACAAATACCAGAAAACCCTTTTTATTGTTTTCCAATGCTCCTTCCCTGGTTTTGACATATACCTGCTCAAAACTCCCACTGCATGTGCAATGCCCGGTCTAGTACAAACCATTTCATACATGAAACTACCAACTGCACTCACATATGGAACATGAGACATTTCCTCCTCCTCTTCTTGTGTCTTGGGACACTAATCCGCAGATAACTTTACACCAACAGGAATAGGGACCTTGATCAGTTTACATTCCTGCATATTAAACCTCTACAATATTGTCTCGGCATATTTTCTTTGATTTAATAAGAGTTTCCTCTTTTTCCGATCTATTTTAATTTCCATTCCCAAAATGAAATTTGAAGCATTGAGATCCTTCATGTCAAATTTAGAGGACAACTGAGTTTTCACATCCTGAATAATCTCCTTGTTGTATCCTTTCAACAACATGTCATCCACATACAAGACCAAATAAATCAAATGATCACCAATTAATTTAAAATACACACAATGATCCTATTTGCTTCTTGTGAAGCCAAGTTCTACCATATAAGTATCAAATTTTTTATACCACATCCTTGGTGATTGTTCTCAACCATACAAAGACTTTTTCATCTTGCATACTAGCTCCTTCTTTCCCTTCACAGCAAAGCCTTCTGGTTGCTTCATATAGATTTCTTCTTCCAGATCTCCATGTAGGAATGTTGTCTTCACATCCATCTGTTCTACTTCAAAATCAAATTCAGCAGTAACAGATAACAAAAATATTATAGAAGTTAACTTGGAAACATGATGAAGTGACATCTACAACCAAATTTAATGCTTTGGCATTGATTTCATTTTTTTTTTGTTGATCCTTGTGGATTCATTGTAATCTCACCACTTGGGAGTTTACGTGTGGACTCCGGGCCATATGCACACCGATAACTAGATAAAAACAATGATAACAAATTAGGAAACATGTCCACACTCATTTTGCATAATGAACTTGAATTCGAAATTTAAAATTATATTAAGCAAACAAAGACTCACATAACATATTCCAGATATGTGTTAATAAGAGTACATGCAATTCTCTCCACTTCTCTAGATCTCTTTGTATTAACAACAAATTGAGTGGGAGCATCTTCATCTGATTGCTCTCCAATTATCAAATCTTCAAGTCGACTATATGGAATAATAGGAACTTGATCCCCTCCAATTTTTGTCCATGTTAGATCTTTAGCTGAAAATTCTATCATATCTGCAGGGTCTTCAGTGTCCAACTCCATAATGTCTTCCCACTTTCCAATATATAGAATAGCTATAAAGATTTGAAGTTTTTAGAGATCAACACATACAACATTGGGTTTTTATAAAGATTTGTTATTGTTCTCTAATACTCAATGTTGCAATATAATCCATTTTATGTGATCCAATGTTATATAATCTAAATGACATAACATGAAACAATAAAATTCAGGGCAATGATGACAGTAATGAGATCTCCTTGACTCGTGTACATATAATTTTATAGAATAATAAATAGCAATTTTTTTTATCTTTAATAAATAACAATGTTTTTTACAAGATCGGCAGTCCTCATCTCCCATCGAGATCCACGACTCACGGGAGCTTTGAGGATTCAGACTTCGGGAGCTCGGGCTGCGCCAACACCACTTACTCATGAAATGTCTAACTCTGAATTTCTAGAGTGCTCGAAGATCCAACTATCCACAAACCTCAGCAAATTGATGGTTGAGATTTACTTCGAAATCTTAGGCTTCGGGAGTTTCGCGATGTAAACACCCAATGTTTCCTAAATACGCAAACGTCAAAGTCCTTGGGATCAGACGGCTAATATTCCCCTCGGATTAGCGGCTCTCATTTACTTCACAAGTCCGAGCTTCGAGGATTTTCAAAGCACCACACCCCAAAACTCCCAGAGTGTCGGTCTTCTGGACTCAATGATCCACTGACACGTGGCCCTAACGCCAACGGTCAGGATTTTCTCCAGGAATTCAGAGCTTCAGGAGTTCTGTGAACTTCCACCTCAATATTATTTTCTTCCCGAAGCACTGGTCTTCTAGACTCCAGGATTTTTCACCACGTGCTCCTGGCGCCAATATCCAAGATGGGTTCTGGGGCTTCAGGATTTCTCGGCCTAAAACAACTTGTGTCTGGTTTCCTCTGAAGTACCTGTTGAATTTAAAGCAGCTGCAAGATCCATTCTCCAGCAGGATGGAAAAAACCCTAGCCGAGATCTAGGGCCCCTAGTGCACTCCTGGGGTACTTGGTCTGGGACCAAACAGTCAGTGTCATGGAAAAATACCCTTGTTAGTGTTGGATTACTGAAAGGAAAGGTGAATCAGTAATAACGTAATTATAATCCTTTTTCTTCAAATGTTATATCAATGTAGAATTATTATCCAATAATGAGCAGTAATAAATAAACAATCACACACATGCACAGTACACCAGTGTTTTACGTGGAAACCCAAATGGGAAAAAAAAAAAAAAAAAAAATGTTTTTTCATATATGTATTGAAGGATAGACATTGATTTGGGAAGCTCTTCCTTTGTTTTCGGTACGCAGCCGGAAGGAGGCTCCAACCTCAGTTTCTCAGGCTACAACACGAAACTCCAACTCCCCAAATCTTGCATTTCTAGCCCCCAATGTTCTCCAGATACAAACGGAAGTTGGCTACAACCACCTTTTCCTTGCTATCACTGCACAGGTAGAAGTAGGAATTATGGAACCACGTCACCACTATCATGGATATCTGTTTGTAAGCTTTGTGCCAATAAATGCAGACCATGCATCAGCACAGTACCTCCTTTTATCATCCATATTACCCATAAATGGTGCATCAACCAACTTGTAATCAGCACATGCCATAAACCAAGTGCATCAACTAGCCACCAACACCTGTAAATCATGCCATTCAGTGCATCAACCATATAACCTCAACAAAAATCCTCATCATTTCATCATCCAAATGATTTGTGGCTCTGTAATGAACCTAGTGTATGTAGTCACGTCCTACAAACCTTCTTGAGCACAAAACAAAAGGCTGCATTTTCATCAAACTGTTTTTAGTCTCACATGCCTAAAAAAAAGTTTGATGAAAAAACTAGTCTCTTGTTGTTGAAGTAATCATAACTTTGAACATATAATATATAAATATCTGAAAATGATACACAATGTTATTCAGTGTGTTTATGAAATTCTAGAATTAACTTCTTTGGAACCTCTGAAAAGGAGTTATAGAAAAAATGGCATACCTTGTTGAATTAAGACAACTATTCTGAAGACTGACCTTGTAGAGAGTTCCCTGCAAAAAATGTTTGATGAAATGATCTCAAACAGTTACACAGCATACTAAAAGATTTACCCTATTAGCATTTGGTCTCCTTAATTTTGGATCTTTATGAAGAATTGCCAGTTTTGCAGAGCACTGATTTTGACTAAGTTTGGTGGCCACAAACCCTATTTTCCACAAGGTGTAGCTCCAAATACAAACCACAAGATGAATTTTGAACCACAGATGCTTGGATATGTTTTCTCTCTTTAATATAAATTTCAGGGTCACAAGGAATCATTATAAGAAAAAATTTATATAAATGAAAATGGTGAGATGACACGAAAATAACATACCTTAGAAAGCACCATCAAAGTTTTTTTTTTTTTTATCCTTCCTTGAATTTTGGTCTTATTTTCTTCACCTTCCTTCAAAATTTAAGCTTAGATATCATTTGTAAAGCCTCTGCAGCACCTATAGATATTCAATATCATCAAGTGTGTTTCAAATGAAATCAGCCTTGCCTCTTATTTATGTTGTCCAAGTAGCTTCCTTAAAACTATATTCTAGGTCACTTGGTCCCACTTTCTTTATTTTAGAGGTTGGGTCCACTTCTAATTTCTCCATTAAAATTATTGTTGAAATAGTTTATTTTCAATTCAATTTGGATATAATGCATTCATTACTTCACTTTATTAGTTGCCTTTTAAAATCTCTTAAACCACTTTGATTACTTTGGCCTTTTGGGGCTTCTAGATGACATATGGGGTCCTCCCAGTGAATGCCATAACTCTCAGAGCCATTGAGGAGTTAGTAGCCAGAGTTATATACCACAAAAATGGCATGACCTTGTACTATCCATATAGAATACGTATCTAAAAGTACATCATAACTCATCTTTGTTATCCACAAAACAAAACTTGGGTCCATTACCCCAAACCTAGGGTCTCCAACTTATCATCATGGCCATAACTCTCCTCAACCCATGAGAGATTGTGGTTCACATACCACTTTGGAAGCTGACATGACAAGAACTATCCATCTAGGATGTTTTTCCCTGACAAATTCACTTTTTCTTCAATCTCATTATTCCATAATTAGCATGGGTTCTCTTACTCACAAGCGTCTTCAGGTAAGGAACACCAATAAGGGGACCTTTGGAGTTCATCCATATTACTTCTTATCAACATGAAAAATAATGATTCATATTTACATCGACACTATTGGGTCCATTACGAAAACCTTTGTGCTTCAGGGGTATTTCTTCAAAGGGTTGACATCAATAGCCAACAGCAATGTAATCTCCCCTTTGGCATTGGTAAACGTATAAATCATGACCTGAGAGAAATCATATCTGATCATGCTCCCCACCAGAGTATTGCCTCCTATCCTCTTGCATCAATAGTAGGTCCTGGTCTGCCTCTGTCCTCACTCCCGATAAATCTCTCCCCTTTGTCATCAATGGCGAGGGTATCTTTCCATCAGTTGCTCCCTGATAGATTGTCATCTTATGGTGCTTCCTCACGTAAATATAAGACTATAAGATAAACCCTTTCAAAACATTCATTTTTGGAGTAGAAATAACTCTATGTCTTTGGCAAAGATATTCAAAGGCTTCAATTGGAAGTGGTTTTGTAAATGTCGCCGCCACATTCTTGTGCCCATACTCCTTTCGGATGTTCTTTACGCCTTTGTTCCGTGAAAGTGATAGCAGTTGGAATGTAAGCCGTCTTCGGTGCTGCATCCGGGTTTGAGATCTTGATGGCACTTGTAATATCACAATATCTTGGAATGAATCATCGCCTCAGCATATATCTATCAGTTTGTTTCATCCAAAGAACATATTTACAACATCATTCTTCTTTGCCGATATCTCTGCCTCTGGTGACAGATAGAATCTGGGTAGATTGTTTCTTGTAGCCGCGATACCATACTCACCTAAGTGAAACATTTGCTCCAGATTAGCCGATGGTCATCAAGCCAAACACCTTCAATCTGCGCCATGTAGGCCATAAGTGATAGATCTTTTCCTTTGGATACCATAAATCTAAAACTCTTTTGTTCCTTTGAGATATCGAAGATCCTCTTTGCTACTAATACATGTTATTCCTTTGGGGCTGCTTGATGCGTTACCATATTAACTTCACATTATACGAATGCAGATGTTGTCACATATAGTAGAGACGCCAATCATTGACTATATGCCTCGGTTGTGAATTTGAATCATCCTCTTTATCAACACCATTTGGTTTGCATTAGAGATGAAATCGCTGGTTTACAATCTTGGCTCGAGACCTCTTTAGCATTTCTTTGGTATACATGGTTTGAGAAATAAAATTTCTTGGTTGCTTTAGTGTTTGAAGTCCCGGAGAAAGAATGATGGTTCTCAAATAAATGACATTTCAAATTCACTCGCATGTCTTTTGCAAATTTACGACCCAACTGTCGTCATCACTGTTTCAAAATATTATCATCATATAAGCTGAATTAATAGAATGTACATGAATTACCTTAGCAGGGTTGATGTCGCATCCTTCCCAGACCACTGTCTGCTGCGGATACTTATCAGTCGAATTACCGTGCTCTGGGCTGTTTGAATACATCTTCAAGGCCAGCCTTTGGTGCCACATGGTTTGTGTTCTATGAAATTGAAATCTTAGTTGTTCAATGTAGACTTCTTTTCAAGTTCCCCATTTAGAAAAGCATTTTGCGATCCCATCGCGACTATACTTTAACTTGTTTGGGAGACATGCACCAAATACAAAACCAAGCGGGATTAGCTTCCATTAAGCCATATTAGGGCATATGTTTTTGCTAGAAGTCGATTCCTTCAATCGTGCATAATCCTTTACATACCAATCCTGCTTTGTTCCTTGCTTGAAACATGTTCATCTTCATTCAATTTATTCACGAAAACCCATTTTGTGCGATCACATTTTAATTCTTTGGTCTTGGAACCAATTCCCAAGTCATCATTTTCTCTATTTAGTCCAATTCTTCATCCACTGGCCTTATTCCAGAATTCATCCTTGTTGTCTTCTTCAAAGCTGGCAGTTCAATTATAGATAAAGAGTCACTAGAGTGTGAATGAGCTGTTAAGGTGAGCAGATTTTTTCTAGTCTCAACTCTGCATCTTTGTTTCCAATAATCGTCGAAGGATGGATTCTATACCGTACTCGTTTACTATATGTCTTTGGAATGCTTGTTGGACTTGCTCTTCATAAATGATTCTTCATCTTCATCATTCATCTTCCTCTTCTTCTTCTTTTCATCTTCTTCATGTAAAAAGTTGTTTCCATTGATTGGTTTTCTTCTTTCTTTGGATTCTGGTATTAAAATGTTTCCATCAATATGTGCATTGATGCTTTCCACAACTTTGTTTAATCTTGATTGTAACACTTGTATGCTTTCCTTGTACTTGGGTAACCAACCAGTATTCCTTTGTCCACCCGAGAGTCAAACTTTCTCATTCACCATCTTCTCTTTTGATGTAAAAATTGCTTAAAACTCTAAAATTCTTCACATTGTTGGTCTTCCTTTCCATATCTGCTTGTGGAGTTTTGTGGTCTTGTTTAGGCATTAATCTTGTTTAGATATGAACACTTGTCTGCTACTGTATCCAAAAAATAATCATCAACTTTGAATCCATTATCGTAGACCATTTCTTATGCTATCCTATTCTTTCATAATAACTCCATTTTTGTTGAGGTGTCCTAGCAACGGGTAATTGCCTTTTATTCCATGATTGTTCCAGTAGTCCCGCAAATTCCTTTGAGGTGAATTCCTCCATTATCCGATCTTAAGCATTTGATTCTTGAGATCCATCTCATTTTCAACCATTTCCTTATATCTTGAAATTTTCAAAAAGCTTACGTTGTTCTTGAAAGAAAACTGGAGTCATTCTTGTATAATCATCAAGCTAATAACGCAAAGTATCTCCGCTTAAGCCTTTGTTGTAGATTGGTCCAACTAGAATCGGTATGCACAATTTCAGTGGTTTTGTTGTTGAATATTTTTTTTTTTTTTTTTTTTTTTTTTTTTTTTTTTTTTTTTTTTTTTTTGTTGGCAATGCTTGCATAAGTGTTGATTGGTTTCATGATATGGGGCATTTCTCACGACTGCTTTATCTTTATTTGGTTTTGACAAAGTTATCAAAATGCATATGACCAATTCTTGTTCCGTAAGACTGTCTTCCTTCCTGAACTTAACTTTTCATTTCAATTATGCTTACATATATGTTGCTTGAAGTTCTTGCGAGTATAGATAATGCATTCCACAGACAATACTATTATCCACGTGAGTCGAGAGTAACTTTATGACCTTAGTCACTGACTGTCGCCAAAGATTATGTTCTATCTTCTCTAGTAGAACATTTCACCTTTTCGATACCCATTTCCCAATTAGGATTTTGTACCTTTTCAGCCAGATTTTGGATGAATCATCATTTCGAGACTAATCCATCTCTTTCCTCTCGTAATGTAAAGCTTGTCTCTATCCTTTCGTCATGTTTTTGGACATCCTATCAACCTACCGCCGTTTCTGTTTAGCTTGTACGTCTTCCTTCTCTCTAGTCTTGGCTTTCTTATCCATGTCATTTAGGATTCTTGTTTGACTCTGTTGAGGTTCTTCTGGGAGGAATTGTCATCCTACAGATTTTGGCCATGTGTCCAAATTGCATTCAACATTCCGCCTGGTGTCAAGGATTCAAACACCATTTAGCTTCTTCTCGTGTTTCCACTAGGTCTTAACAGAATCTTCCCCTTGTGTGAAACCTCAAAGTAGTTATTGTTCTGTTGTTAATCGCAATTCTGGCTTTATGTCCATTACAAGCATAACATAAACCAGAAATTATAGTTTGATACCTGGTATTTAAAGATCTTATGAAAGGAGTTACTCTGGATCCTTCTTCTTCTTGAGGCATATCTCTCTATTGTTGATTCTGAAATACAAATCTTCACAGTGGAGGAGTGTCCATGTAACCTTCCTTGTACATCTTCCTATCACCTTTGATTGTTTATGCATAACTTTTTGGATTTATTTCTTGCTCGTTGTTTTGGAGCTTGATCCTTTTTAACGTTTTAATTATGCAAGTCTGGACTTGTAAAGATAAGATTTTTGACTATTAATAATATCATCCATAACTTTTTAAATATTCATATTTTCTTTTTGAATATCCACTTTCTTAAGTGTATCTCCAGCCAAGTTCCAATGATCAGTCCTTTCCTTCTAGATTGTTTTTGGAGTGCTTCTTCAATTCTTTTATCTTCTATTTGAACCTTCAATTTTGTAATCCCTTGTTTCGTTCTTAATTAATCTTTTTTCTTATCTAGTTCTGCTTGTAGTTTTTCTTGTTTTCTTCTTTCTCTTACGATAAATTCCATGGCACTCATTAATTCTTCTCGGAGATCAACTTATATCTTCATTCTTCTTCATATGCTTCTTCATGTTCTTCTTGGGAGTCTTCTTTATCAAAGTCTACTACTACCATGAATAGAACTCCTCCTTTGTTTCGCTTTATCCAGCGACTTCATCTTCATCACGATGATAGGATGTCTTCTTTAATTCAAAGTTTTCTTGAAACTCTTTGTAGTTCTCTTTACCTTTATATGTTTGTCTATCTTTGAGTAACCTTCATCATTTCTCTTTTTCTTATGAGGACGTTTATTAGAAAAATGACCAATACCATCCTAATTAAAACAAATTAAAGGAAGCTTACCTGCATACCCTCTAGATTGGTTCCCTTAATTCCGATCTTTTGACAAGTTGGCCGCTAACTTCATCATCTTAGAGACGTAAGTTGTTGCTTGCTATATTCTTCTTATTCCTTTTCTTTTGCTTTTGATCTTTTGATATGGAATGCTTTGAAGTAGCTTCTTTTACATCTAGATTTTCATTGTTCTCATCCTTATCTTTTGTGAATATTCCATACAATTCGTCCATGCTTATTAGGTTTTAGATCTGATCTTTCTTCTAGTGTTGATATCGCAAAGGTTGAATCTCATGAAGAGATCTTAGTACCGACAAATAGGATTCTTGATTTCCTCCAATCTAATTGCATTCCTTTGTTCTATTATTCAATAAGAAGTAGGGTATGATATCTTCATCTTCCTTCATTTTAGTTGTTGGAACTGACCTATGTAAGTTTGAAAGCTTTGTTATTTTGACTTGCAGATCCTTCACCAAATATTTGAAGCTTGTCTAAATCTCTTCATGATCCCACAATGTAGCTTTAAGGTGAATACTGTATCATTGAGATCATTCAAAAGTGCATTTAGCTTTGATTATTCTCCACGAGTTTCATTGCTTTCTTCGCGGTGATGGTGCCATATGTTGTTGATTTCCAAACGCCGCTGATGCGGCGCTTCATCTTATGCTCCAAAAGCATACGCCCGTCCATCAAGCTGGTATTCCATTTTTACCTCCGTTAAGTACTCTCCATGATCTACCTTCGGTGGTTAAGCCGGGATTTTGAAGAACCATTTCTTGATACCATTGTTGGATCACGGGGGGGTGAATCAGTGATAGTATAATTATAATCATTTTCTTCAAATGTCATATCAAAGTAGAATTATTATCAGCAATGGGCGATAATAAATAATAATCCACACATGCACCGATTTTACAGTGTTTCATGGAAACCCAAATGGGAGAAAACCAGAAATGTTTTCTTATATGTCTTGAAGAATTACATTCATTGACCTGCTTCCTTTGTTTTCCAGTACCAAGCGGAGGAGGCTCCAACCTCCGGTTTCTCGAAGACTACAGCAGGGCTCCAACTCCCAAATCTTTGGCTACAACCCGAAGGCTCTTCAATGTTCTCCATCTACAACCCGAAGGAAAGGTGGAATTAAACCCTTTCCTTGCCATATCACCCTTACCACAAGTAGAAGTAGAATGATGGAACCCATCTCCTATCCTTTGTAAGTCTCTTTGCTATAAGCTTTGTGCCAAGTTTGAACCAGCCATCAACACCAGCCACCTCGACACAATCAACTTGTACCATAAATAGAAGTGCATCAATAGCCACCTTTGTAATCCTTGTGTGCCATAAACAAGTGCATCAACCCATGCACCAACCTAATCAGCTTTGTACCTTAAGCAAGTGCATCAGCCACTTCTTTCAACCCTCAACCAAAGCCCTCAACAATTTCATCATCCAAATCTGATTTGGCACTCTGTAAATGACCTAGTGTATATGATCACATTCCTAAACCTTCAACCAACTTTAAAAGCAAGACTAGCATTTTCATCTAAACTTGATGCTTAGTTTCACATGCCCCTAGTTTTGGATTAGTCAACAACCCTAGCAGAGTAATCCCGCCAACTTTTGAATATAAAGAATCATGCAGTACACCGTGTTCTTCGAGGTCGTTTTATGAAATTACTCCAATTGGCACTATTTGGAACCTCTCCCAGAAAAAGGAGTTATAGAAAAATGGCATATGCACAGATTAAAGCCCTTCCTAGAGAAAATTGCTTGTAGAGTTCCCCACCTGAAATATTTGAGTGAAATGATCTGAAATGGTTACAGAATGCTACAATTTTGCCTACCAAACACATTTTGTCTCACTGAATTTGGATCTCGGTATGAATGGTTATGACGTTTTGCAGAAGCTTACCTGATTTGACTAGTTTGGGGTGGCCACAAACTACCGTATTTTTCCACGGAGTGCAACTCCCAAAACACAACGACCCACAAAATGAATTTTGAACCACAGATGCTTGGATATGTTTTCTCACTCATAGCAATTTCAAGATCTGAATCATTATAGAAAAAAGTTATACTTGAAAATGGTGAGGATGACATGAAATATATACCTTAAAGCACCATCAAAGATTTATCCTTCCTTGCATTTCGGCCTTCTTTTCTTCCACTTTTCCTCATAATTTCGGCTTAGATGTCATTTGTAAAACCTCAGAAACCTATAGATGTTCAATATGATCAAGTGTGTTTCCAAATGAGAGAGCCTTGCATATTATATATACTCTCCAAGTGGCTTCCCTAAAAACATATTCTACGTCACTTATTTGCCTGCTTTATTTTAGGGTTGGGTCCTTCTAATTTCTCCATTAAAATTATTGTGAAATAATTTTATTTTGTATTCACTTTGAATTATAATGCCTTCTTCACTTTGTGTTACCTTTTAAAATCCTCTTAAACCACTTTGATTACTTTGACCTTTTGGGGCTTCTAGATGACATATAAAGGTCCTTAGCTAAGTAGGCCATGGCTCTCAAATCCATGGGAGTTATGTGACGTTCTATACCACCAAAGCTGGCATGACATGTACTATCCATATAGAATAAGTAGTATCTGAAAATGTATCATGGCACTCTTATGTTATCATCAGAGCAAACTTGGGTCCATTACGCAAACCTAGGTCTCCAACTTCTCATGGCCATAACTCTCTAACCGTGAGGAGTGTAGCAGCGTTCCACATACCACTTGAAATGACATGAAAGGAACTATCCATATGGATATTTTCCTTGACAAATTACTTTCCTTCATCTCATTATTCCATAATTAATCTAGCAGGTTCTCACCCTCCTAGCGTCTTCCATTGAGAACTTTTCACCATGGGGACCACTTTGGAGTTCATCCATATTCACTTCTTATCAGCCATGAAAAAACAATAATGGAGTCATGGCCCCATCAAACACTATTGGGTCCATTACCCCAAAACTTTGACCTTTCTGGTCTTTCTTGAGGTTGACATGTGATAACCAACCTTGAAATCAGCAGTTAAATTTTAAGATGGTAGGTTCTTGGTCTGGATTCTTGATAAAGACCCACAGAGAATTTGTTATATGAGTAGGGTTCTTGGTCTTGGACCAGGATTAAATGCCTAGATATGTCTAGGGCCCTGGAAATGTTCCAAGGTACCCATGCATGGGGCATTGGGTTGATCCTAGTCTTGCACCTTAGTGGATAAGTCCCATAAATGTATGGGAAGCACGATCCTTGATCAGTGTTTATTCAGTGTATGACCCCTTTTTGAGGTGGGCATGACCACATGAGGATGTATCCCATATCTTGAGTGATGATAAAGTTAAAAGGTCTGTAGAATTATATGGACTTGTGTAAACCTCTCCTAAAGCCCATCCTCTCTTGATATTGTTGGGCTTGAGTTTGTCTCGGGTTTGTGTTTTGTATTTTAGGGGTTATTACAAGAAATAATTAATAAATGGAAATTGAAAAATATATTTAATTAATGTTTATATTAATTAAAAAATAAATGGAAATTGAAAAATATATTTAATTAATATTTATATTAATTAAATATATTAATTTTATTGTTATTTCTTTTAATGAGCCCTCACCCTTTAGAATAAATAAAGACCCCTCGTTCTTATTTTGCATCATCTTGATTATCTCTCTCTTAAAAGTGTGACACCTTGTACTCTTGCATCAATTCAACTTCTTTCTAAAACAGATCGGCCTCCTCTTGATTTAGCTCAGTCGCCCCTTGTGATAGCTCGACCTTCTCTTGCAGCAGATCGGCCTCTTTATCAACCTCCTCTTGTGATTGCTCGGCCTTCTCTTGCAGCAGATCGGCCTCTTTATCAACCTCCTCTTGTGATTGCTCAGCCTTCTCTTGCAGCAGATCAGCCTCCTCTTGATAGCTCAACCTCCTCTTGTATCAGATTGACCTCCTCATGTGATAGCTCGGCCTCCTCCTGTTATAGATCTCCCTCCATGCAACCTAGTTGTTCTCTTTGATGACAGTCTTCTGACTTTTCGGCAGGGTTCTTGATCTAGGTCTTGTTGATTGTTGCTTTGTTGTCTGGAGTATAGAGAGTGTCTCTTGCTACTGAGTTTACTGTGTTGTAACCAGTTAGGGAACAAACCCTTGTTCTGTCTGCCATCCCATAATTTAGTGCTTTGTGAGGGCCGCAACACATTAAGAAAGGTGGTTGGGCCATCCTTAAGATAGCCTTTTTCACATCCCAGTTGTTGTGATCTTGTATGAGGGTTTGTGCAGTGTTTCTAAGTGAAGTTCTAGTGGGGGTTTGACAGTCCTATAAATTCTCTTTGACAAGAGATCTCACCCATGAGGTAGATCTATGATCTTGCACTTTTTCTGAGCATAAATTATGAGGCTATTCATCACTTATGTGTGGCATGCACTCCTTCAGTGATCTGAGGTAAGTCTTCAAGGTAAGATCCACTATTTAGATCTGTATGTTGTTCTTTAAATTCTAAAGGTTATCATTGATTAGATCTGCTTTCTGAAACCTAAATCTATATGTTCTTTCTATCTAAATCTTTCTCTTAGCTTAGATCTATTTTCAGATCCTCTGTTTAGATATGTTCCTTTAGATCCATATTAGATCTATTATTTAGATCTGTTCTTGAGTTAATTTTGCATCAGATCCAGTGATTAATCAGTCTGTATCATAACTAGTTTCTGATTTGATAATCTAATGTTTTTGCTAACTAAGAAATAGATCACTGGTTGAGTTTAATTATAGTTTGTTCGGATCTGAGTATTGTGTGTACTTGAAAATTGGTTATTCTTTCTAAGTTCAGTATCTATGGATGTGTTCTAGTTTCCCTTCTAACTAAAATTAACAAACAGACATGTTTGTTCTGCATTACTTCTCTAATTCTAACATGGTATCAGATCTAAGGGTGTGAAGAGAGCTCAAGGATTTAATCTTGAGTCTACACAGATCCACTAATTAGGGGTTTTTTGCAGAGATCAATAGCACCTAAACCATTTCATATCTCATCATGGCCTCCACATCAGTAAAAGTTGAAGACAGACTCATAGGGCCCTCCAACTTCAATGCTTGGAAATCTAGGATAGTAAACATTCTTGAAGAGAATGATCTAGAAGAGTTGATTACTAGGGTTATTGAAGAACCCACTTCAAACACATCCAGGGAATCTTACAGGAAGAAACAAGCCAAGGCTAAGAGAATCATTTTTTATTATGTTAAGGACAACATGATGCCAATCATTGGTCACCTAAGCACTACCAAAGAATGTTTTGATGCTTTGGCAAACCTCTATGAAAAGAAGGCACCAACTCAGAAAAGAATATTGAAGAAACAACTACGTACTTTGAGAATGGGTAAAGATGATTTAGTTGCTACCTTCTTCTCCAAAATTGCTCAAACTAAAGATCAACTTATTGCAATAGGAGTTCCTGTAGATGATGATGACCTTGTGAAAACTATTTTTGATGGACTTCTTGAGTCATGGGGAGTTTTTCTTGCATTTGTAAATGGAAGAGAAGTCTAGCCTAACTTTGACAGATTATGGCATGACTGCTTAGAAGAAGAAGGAAGACTTAAAAGCAGAAATGAGTCTTCACTTCTAAGAGATCATGCCATTTCAGCAAAAACAAAGAAATGGAAGAAGTTCCCTCAAAGTAAGCTATCTCACCTAAATCCTCATTTATCTAAAGTTAAATGTTTTAACTGCAATAAGCTAGGACATTATGCAAGAGACTGCAGAAATCCTCCATCTCAGCAAAAAAGAAGAGGAAGATTCCAAGCCTCAGTTGCCACTGAAGAGGCTAAACCTCAAGAGGAGCCTCAAAGAAGACAAACCAGAGCTGCCACCAAGGAGCAAGAACAACATAAGGAATATTATCTTATCTCAGCTCTTTCTGGTACTATTACCAAATCAGAGGAGATTTGGTTAATAGATAGCGGTGCTTCCAGACACATGACAGGCTTCAAACAAAACCTTGCAAACTATCAAGACAAAAATTTCAAGGCAAAAGTGGAGCTAGGTGATGATGGCACCTATGAAATAAAAGGGTTTGGATCTACCTCTTTCCAATTTAAATCAGGTAATATTTTTCATATTAATGAAATTATTTATGTCCATAGTCTAAAGAAAAATCTAATCTCTGTTCCAGTTTTAGAAAGTAAAGTTTATTCAGTAGCTTTCTCCAAAGGGAAGGCCCTCCTATGGTCCTCAAATGAAGATATAAACATTGTTATAACTATTGGAACTCGTGAGAGTTGATTGTATAAAATTTCAGGTCAGGTTGTTCAAGCCCTAGTTCACGAGACGGTAAATCCCTGTGAGCTTTGGCACAGAAGATTTGGACATCTCAACTACAATGCACTTCCAGGTTTTCAAAAGATGGTGATAGGTATGCCAGTATTTTCTGTTGAGCATGATAGTGTTTGTAAAGGTTGCTCACTTGGTAAGAATACAAAGAAACCCTATCCTCTCAGTAATAGAAAATCAAATGGAATTTTAGATTTAATTCATTCTGATCTTTGTGGGCCCA
>SNQJ01S0013364.1:182945-205752 GCA_010110895.2 Picea sitchensis | reverse complement strand
AGGGTGAGGGTGGGGGTGGGGGTGGGGGGAAATATAGAGAAAAACATAATATGTCAGGGTGGGGGGAATATAGAGTAAAACATAATATATGTTTTACTCTATATTCCCTCGTTTTACTCTATATTTCCTCCCACCCGCACCCTCACCCTCATATACCTCATATGAGAGTGGGAGTGGAGGGAAATATAGAGTAAAACATAACCCTCATATGAGGGTGGGTGTGGGGGAAAATATTAGAGAAAACATATTAAAATTCATATTAAATTTTACATTTCATTTTAGAGTTAAAGAACCCCATAACAAGTCATTCTCATTATGCACAACAATCTAGGGTAGTCATGTGTCATAAGTAACATGTGTTTACTTTCTCATTCTTAGATTAATTTCCTTTCAATTTTTTCATACATAGTTTCAACTTAACATTTATTGTCTGTAAATTAGACACTATGAATCCTTTCCAAGAAATCTTTAGGCTAGGTGCCCTAACAAGATTCTAGATTTTTTGCAAACTAAGGTCATCCTAGGGTTAGAGATTCAAGTAGTTAAGTATCCCCTATGAGGCTATACTCTCTTAACAAGATTCTAGATTTTTTGCAAGATAAAGGCCATCCTAAGGTTAGAGATTAAAGTAGTTAAGTATCCCCTATGAGGATATACTCTCTTAAAGTTGCTCACTTTACTATCTTGTTTCCTTGGTCTTGCTCAATTCTCAAGTTTGGAATTGATCTTTCTGCAAGAATAAAAGGCTTTTGGTCTTGCTTGAGATGACCTTTCCAAACTTATGGTCAGCCTAAATGTTTATGGAAATAAACTATTAGTTTGTTTTCTAACTACTCATGCATAAAACAAACAAATCCACGCATACTTTAAAACGCAACATTATGTGTTCTAGATAATGTTATAAAACTACCAAAGTATCCACTCATTACATTGCTTTGAAATACCCCCTTCGAGATGAGAGCTAGACCACTTCAACAAGCAAAAGGGCAATACATCGATATTCTCTACTTTGTGATAGATTTTGTCGATAAGAATTAGGCTAAAAAATAAACTAGGTTGATATAGGAAATGATGAGAGCATTTCAAGAGATTCTCCTACAAAATTGACCTCAGGCAAACCCAATACCAAACCAAGTACCACTTATTCATTTCCAACTAGAAGAGAAGGTTGAGCTACCTAAGTTCAATGATATCTTCAATGGTAAGAAACTTGATTCCAAGTTATAGTGTTTGGAGGCATATTTCAAGACTCGGTATAAGGTACTGATGCGGACAAGATCCTAATTATTGAGGTCAATATGGAAGAAATTGCTTTAGAGTAATGGAAAAATCATCAGAGTTGGTTGGCTATTGAAGAAAGGTAGATCACATAATGGGTCGAATTCAAATATATTGTGAAGAAGAGGCTCTACCTTATTAGCACTACAAGGAAAATAAGGTTTAGTAGAGGTTTTAACGGATTCACTTCTCCATATTCTTCTTTTAGTTGAGGTTTTTAGCAAATATAGCTAGGAAGAGGTTTTAATTTCAATGCCCCTCTTATAGTTGGATACACTAATGTTCTATGTGTATTGATGCACTTGTATGTCCCTATCTATAAGCACAACCATGTTTTATTTTAAACATTTTGTCAGAAGCTGGTGTTTTCTCTGTTGCGCTTATTGGTCATGATGATGGTGGATTGCTAGCCTTAATGGCAGTGCAAGGTTGTCCAAACATCAAGATATTTCTAATGTGAGTTTCCAGGATAGTTTGGTGACCTGTCTAATAACATAATTTTCGAAGTTGAATATGGTATTTACTTATCAGCTTGGTACATAATAGATAATAAGGGGTGGTTTGGTTTTTGGCTGATAATAAACGTGTTCATCTTAGTTTGAATCATATATTATTCTGTATTATGTGAATAGATATGTGGATATTAATAAGAAATTCAACAAAATATATATAAATCTCTCTATTTGTGATAAATCTGAATTTGTGTTTTTTTTTAAGAAGACACGTATTAACAAGTTAAATATAAATGTATTAACTCGTTAATTAGTTGCTTCTTTAGAATTTAAAATTTTAGTGGATCGTTAGTTTGTTGAAATTTATATTAAAATGGTAGAAAGTTTACCCCTTCTAGAATCTCAAATTCTGAAATCCACCAAAAGTTCTAAGAGTCTCCAGTTTGAATCCACTCCTAATTGTAATAGTTTTTATTAAAGAAATTAGAGTTTGAGTCCACTTCTAATGGTTTTTAGTTGTTTGTGTGTATATACAGGGCTTCTTGGTTGTGGGAAGAGCCGTCGTAACGTTGGCCAAATTATCTAAATCTTGAAATCAAGGGAGGCTCCTTTATCAGAGAATAAGAGTTAATTGTTATGTGTTTGCATGCAATTTTAGGGAATAGATAACTAAATATAAAAATGGTTTAATTCTTTCATATGTTTTATTGTTCATGTGGTTTCTTGTGGAGTAGTTATGATGATTATTTGTGAGGATTTTCATGAAGCCCGTTATAATGATTAATTAGTTTTAAGGTTATAAAACATTTTCATATGTAAGTATAAATCCAGAGGGGGTGGGGTATGTATACCTCTGTAGACTTTACTAGTCAAATCGTTGGGCGGAGAGGGTCCCTTGTCCCATAAACAAGGGGGTCTCATACACCAATTAGGTGTCTGGCTTAGTCGTGACCTTAAAAATAAATTATTATTATTATTATAAATTTATATTGAAACATTTGATTTTTATAATTATTAAATTTTCTTTTTAATTTAAATTTATATATTTAAATGTTTATAAGAAATTTCTAATATAATTATTAAATTTTGGTTTCTATATTAATATTTATTTATTTTTTAAGATTCCAATATAATTTATTTATTTTCTATTTTATCGAAGTGTTTAATAATATTTTAGGAATTTTTTTTATATTTTTTTTTTTTAATTCATTTATTTTTTCTTTTTAGTGTTAAGTTTTATTATTCACCTCTTAAATAGAGATAAAGTGAACTAAGAAGAATGATAGTTGACCAAGCTAAGGAAATTTTACTAAGGAAAAGTAAAGTGAACTAAGAAGAATGATAGTTGACCAAGCTAAGGAAATTTTACTAAGGAAAAGCAAGGTGGTCTAACATGCAATTTTACTTTGCCAATAAAAGCAAAGTGGTCTTACATTGTGTTGCTAGAAAAAAAAAATTA
Organism: Picea sitchensis; assembly: GCA_010110895.2. Classification (NCBI taxonomy): domain Eukaryota; kingdom Viridiplantae; phylum Streptophyta; class Pinopsida; order Pinales; family Pinaceae; genus Picea; species Picea sitchensis. The sequence continues at coordinate 202,563 of SNQJ01S0013364.1, read as the reverse complement.
GTTAAAATGTTTTTTATCTTTTGTTTTTTTGGAAATATGGTTAAACAAAATTTTATAGTTTCCATGAATTATTGAACATGGTTTCCATGGTGTGGGTATTTGTTTAGCATGAAAATGTGTTTAAACAAAATTCTATAATTTTTGTCAATATGTTAATTTATAGGTACTTCTAAAAAATTTCATTTATTTATGAAAACTTTACATTATCCCATGGGAACATGAGCAAAATCAGTATTTGAGTGATATCATGAAAGATTGTTAAAAAAGACATTTTAATTCATTTTAATTTATTTTTTAATAAAATTGAAAATATTTATTCTAATAAAAATTTAGAAAGCAAAAGTAACCGCGTATATATATTTTGTTTATCTTCTCAAATGATCACTACTATTTGTGAATTCTATCCCAAAAGGGTAAAGAGGTCAGCATTATAGCAATATAATTTGAACTTCAAAAAACTTTTTAAGTGAGATTATATATATTTATAAGTCCTATTATATAATGTTAGTTGAATACACATGGAAAGTGGCCAAAAGTGAATAGCACATGATTTCCACTCACAACTATGAAAAGGAGATAGATACATGATGATGATGAAATTTTAAAAGTCTTTTGAAAAAGGCAAATCAATTGATCCATAATTAAGTGCAAAAAAAAAAAAAAAAAAAAAAAACTTTTAAGTGAAGATTATATCATATTTAAAAGTCCTATTATATAATGTTAGTTGAATACACATGGAAAGTGGCCAAAAGTGAATAGCACATGATTGCCACTCACAACTATGAAAAATTAATGAAGACCAAATACATGATGATGAAATACAAAGTCTTTCCGAAAAAATAAATCAATTGATCCATAATTAAGTGCAACATTCGGTGCTTTGCTATAAGCTTAGGAACATGTATAACTTAAAAATACAATCCCTAAAGTCAAGTACATTACAATTCAAATTCTTTGGTGCAATTTGCACAATCCAAAAACTGAGAGACCTCTTGGTCTCAACATTGCTCACAAATGTCAATTCATACATGCTACGAAGATTTAACACAACATCCAAAAACAAAATACCACGATTTTTAAACAATGGTGTATATGAGGGTGAGGGTGGGGATGATATTATGCAAAACATAAAGTGAATAGCACATGATTTTCAATCACAACTATGAAAAATTAATGAAGTCCAAATACATGATGATGAAATACAAAGTATTTCTAGAAAAATAAATCAATTGGTCCATAATTAAGTGCAACATTCAGTACTTGGGTACATCCTTACGAACATGTATAACTTAAAAATAAAACCCTTAAATATGGGTACAGTAGAAACCAAAATTCATTGATGCAATTTGCACAATCCAAAAACTAAGAGACCTCTTCGTCTCAACATTGCTCACAAATGTCAATTCATACATACTACAAAGATTTAACACAACATCCAAAACAAATACAATGATATTTAAACAATGGTGTATATGAGGGTTAGGGTGGAGAGTGATATTATGTAAAACATGTTATCAGTGGGCCTTATGGTTATTAAAGAAAAACAAATTATTTGATGGTCGGGGTGGGGGGTGATATTATGCAAAACATAATATATTATATGAGGGTGGGAGTGGGGAGTGATATTATGCAAAAGCACATTATGTTTTGCATAATATTACCCCCTACCTGCACCCTCATATACCCTCACTCCAATTAACTTTGTTGTTTCCTTTCCCCTGCTTCGAGGGTATGCTAGTGTATAAATTCATAAGATAATATAAACAAGTTTAAAGAAAGCATTTAATAATATAAATAATAATAACATGGTGCTTTGGTAAAGAATTGATCTCATGCATTAGCATGAATACCATATACCATAACCTCATTACAATATTGTTTCTATTATATAAATTATCATTGTGCACTGTTGATTATTTTATTATCAAGAAAAAAATTTTCTTCGCCATTGACTCCAAATTGCTGCTCAATAGCGATGGATTCTAGGTTTCTTCATCTTTATGCTATTGGTTTCTTCACAAGACTGGACTCCACTGCATGGGAGAGGAAGTAAAGAGAGAAACCCTCAATTGGTCTCTACATTTCCACTCTCAATTTCAAGTTGGATGGATCTTATAAACATTATAAATAGTAAATCCTTAAAATAGTAATTTATGGATAAGATAGGAATATAATAAAACATAACGATTATATGATATAGAAGCCTTAATTTTTCTTGGAACCCTGCGACTATATCTCCATATTGGATATAGCAATTTACTAACTTCATCATTAAGTTATTATTTCACGAAGAAGCTAATTTATAACAAAATCTATAGTTAATATATCCTTGGCTTCCATAACTAACCAAGCTTGGATATGATAAATTATTTATCTAATAGGTTATATTTATCTAGGATATAGGCTAACAAAAGGAAAATAGGATATACAACATTATTATAAACCTAATATGTACTAATGACTTTGGGATTTTACTCAGTGTGGCATCCTCCAAGCACTTGCCAACAATTTCAATGCATTTTTCAAACATATCCATGTTCATGTGCTCAAACTTTGCTCTCCTTATTTTATAATGAAAACTTTTCTCTCCTTATTTTAGAATGAAGGTATTGGGTTTCCAGGTATGACATAACATCTAAGCACTTCCTATGAATCCAGTGGTTGTAATATAACAATATTCACCCTACCTTATCATTGGACTAGTTATATATTAAAGGTAACCTAATGGCGTAACATAATATCAGGATAATTAAGTTATCACTAGGGTATTGAATGAGGATAGGTATTTATAGTTCGCCTCTAGGTGCACACGGAAGTCCCTTCAAAAAACATTCGCCCAAAAGATTATTGTGTTAGATATTGGTTTCTAAATTGAATAAAATAATGAATACTTTGGGGACGTCTACAGAAGCAATTGGTCAATCCAATCCATGCATATATGAATGACTCACTATTTCAACGGTGATGCCGAGACAACGGAAGGGTAAAAATGTGTTTAACTACTAGCATAGCAGCAAAATAGTTGTTGGTGAACGTCGAAAGGTTGATAAGATAATCCTTAAAAGAATATATTTAATTTTATTATCTATTAACAAATAAATGGTTGGGCTTCATTTATCTGGTGTTAATATTTTAATTTTTGTTAATCACTTACGTGGCAATCGGTTAGCTATCAAAGTAATTTTTAAATATGATTAGGTAAATGTAAAAAAGTAAACACATAAACGGATGTCTTTATAATAGCTAGGAAATTAATGATTGAAATCACAGCCATTTGTTTTGTGTGACTACTAAGAATATTCCAGCCATATTTAATCATGTCCATAAAAAACTTATTAAGCACTAAACCCCTATTAAATATGCCCATTGTCAATAGGTGTACACCTTTCGGCGTAATTAATAACACACTAGATTTATAATTTTCTGACCCAATTTTAGAAAAGATTTATAAAGAATAACTTAATTATGTATATGACCAAGTTCAAAGGCCTAAATGGAAAAGTATAGGTAATAATTAGCCTAAATTATTAATACCCCCTAATAAATGGATAGTTGGAACATCAATAGTATGTAAGTTATTGAATACTTATATGATAATGGTTTCTGGAATATTAGTCTTAACTTGATAACTTTTGGAGAAGCTATAATATTATAAATATTTTAAATAGCTTTAGATGATATTTAGAATTTAAAAAAAAAGTATACATGTAACATTTTTTGTTTTTGCTATATATTTGGAAAAAATTATTCCCTCATTCACTTCTCTATTTATTTTTTGTTCCATAGTCTATTCTCTCAATAAATATGATTTTCATAAAAAAAAATATGTTAATTTTTTTTGGCGTTCCCTTTCCCTCGCTTCGGGGGTATGCTAGTAATATGTGTATGTCCAAGGCGTTGTTAATAGTGCACCAATAAATATGTGGTGTACATATATATTTCAATGTTATAAAATTAATGAATCGAGGGATTTTGCACTTTCTAATGCACCAAATTTAAAATGCCATATTTAATGGGTACCATGACTTTTACTTTAGTACAAAATTTATTTATCTTTGATTTATATATTAGTCTATATTTTTCTAATGAGGTTTGTATGTGAATCAGGGATAGCCACAATGCCCTAATGCACATAATTTGTTGTGGACTTGGGAGGCCCACACAAGGGAGCAAAATTTGTTTCATTGACATATTACTTTACAGACTTATTCATTTTTATGGATGTTGGCCTTCTCAAGTTTTATGAGGAGGATACAACCCTCAAGGACAAAATAGAGTTTTTCTATCAAATAATCCATTATTGGGATGCTGTCAAGCATGCATTCAAGGTTGGGCCCAATATGTGGTACTATCCCATAGAAGGAGGGCATGCACTTCATCATCAATCTATCTAGGTGGGGGTTTCACACTCCCTGATTCCTCAAGGTGTTGCCTGGTGTTGCAATGCAAACATAGATGACACACATTTGTAAGTATGTTAAAGAGGAGATTATTGACCCCAACAAGTTTCGAGTTTTTGGGGGATAGAACTGCATTTGCATGCTTTCAAGCATCGATATGTGCTCCAGCTTTTCCATATCATCTCTGCAGTGGCACACCATACTACTTACGAGCAATGTGTCAACTTCACCTTGTTGTATCAGGTAGATACACCATTGATATATAAACATTATACAAGTGGTCCATGATTCTATTGTGTCAATATGAGACATGTGATATCTCTCTTCCCCTTTTCATTGGAGTTGTTTTGTCTATTTTTTTAGAGATTTCTAGCAACTCAGCCATCATTTGATCACCTCCCTCCTATACCAATGATTGACTTGCATAGACACACGTGGGGCCAAATGTTTCCCAAGCGAGGTCAATCATTATATTCATGTAGGCATGTGCCTAATGGCGTGATAGATGTATTATGATTCAAGATGATCTCACCCTCAATATTGCATCAGATTCCTATGCAAGGATGGATTGGTGTCAGCCACAAAAACTCTAGTTCATTGTAACCAACTACCAAATGACATGGGTAATATTATCATCACATTTTGATTAGTTTAGTTAGATAATTTTTTTCATATTTAATATATATGTTATGTCAATTTTTTAAGCATTCAATGCATTCAATTTCAAATCTGAAAATTTCTTCCAAGTGAGCTCAAATAGTAAACTAGGGTTGTTATCACTGAATAATTTTACACTGAAATTATGATAGAAAACTATAGAGGAAGCACAAAGATCAGAGAGAAATCATCCATGCACAAGAGAGACAAATTTTTGTTCAGTAAAATTTTTAGATTGAGAATCTCAAGGACAAAACCAGTCCTCTCAAAGAAATTACAACTTCAACAAAAATTCCAGAAAAAATTCCAACTTACAAATCTCTTGTACCATGTTGATGTCATAGTCGTACGATTGATGTCACCTTGTACGACATGTCTGTGACTGTTGTACAGTCTACACGTGTGGTACAACCTACAATTAATGCACTGTATAGATCCCACACATGTGGTTGTCTTCTTCTCTCACATGTGCAGTTGTCTCCCTCACACATGAAACCTATCTACCTCACATGTGTGGCTTTTATCCCTCACATGTGCGGCCCATCTCCTTCACACATGTGGTTTTCCTTCCTTGGCTGAAAGAATGAAGAGAGAAAGAAAGACCAGAAACCCTAGACTAGATTTTCCCAACTAAAGATTTTCCTTGCTAAAATTTCTCTCCTCAATCTCCTTTGGCAAGAGTGCTAGTTCACTCATGTCAAACACATGATGAAAAAATGAGATATGTGGTGTCTCCTTACATTGCCTCTCCTTTTATAGGAGTCTGAAAGTGAGTTTAGAAGCCCCTCACTAAACTCAACATTAAATTAGAATTATTTATTCCTCCAAGTGGGTGTCAAGCTCGAACAACAAAAATTTCAAGCCCCAACTCCATATAAAAGGGGTTTTCACAAAGTAAAATGAAATGTGAGTGCCAACAAAGATTCCCACATGCCTGAAACTAAGGACAATGTGAGAATACCTCCCCGATGGTACAAAAACATCAACACTCCCTCTTAGCGAGGGAGGTATTCTCTACCACTCCTAGCTTGTCTCTGAAATAGAAAAACTTCCCCTTCACTAGGGGTTTGGTGACAATACATGCAATATACTCATCTGTGGAAACGTAGTGGATCTTCACAGATCCCTTCTGCACCCTATCTTTGATGAAGTGGCATCTGATCTCATTGTGTTTCGACCTGTCATAAAACACTAGATTCTCCGATAGATTGATACAACTATGATTTTCATAGTAAATCACCATAGGCTCCAACACCTGACCAAATAACCTTGCAAGGATATTGAAAAGCTAAATAGTCTCACAACTCACCAAACTAGCTGCCATATACTTTGCCTTTGCAGAACTAAGTGCCACAAAATTTGGTTTCCTGCTAAATTGAGAAACCATTGTTGATCCTAGGTTAAAGCAACCACCAGAAGTAATCTTCCTATCAATTGCACTACCTACCCAATCTGAGTCTAAATATCCATGCAAACTCACTCCATCACTCGCAACATATCTTAGGCCAATTCCAACTGTACCTCAAAGGTACCTGAGCATATGCTTCGTTGCTACCCAATGCACCTGCCTCGACTCAACCATGAACTGGCTCAAGGTTTTGATGGAAAAGAAAACATCTGGCTTGGTGTTGACCAGATACATCAATGAACCAATCAACTGCCTATACATCATGGGATCCACCAAATCTCAATCCCAATCCCCTGACTTCTTCAGATTGGTGATCATGGGTGTAGTCATGGATTTAGAGTCCATCATCCTGAACCTCCTCAATATCTCAACTACATACTTCCCCTGTATATCTTGCTCAATTGTTTCCATACCTCCAATACTAAGAAGTAATGCATCAATCCAATATCCTTCATCTCGAACTCCGAAGCCAAATCCCTTTTGCAAATGGAAATGAGCTTCTATGCTCCCGTGAGGAACAAATCATCAACATATAACACCAATATAACAGGATCATCACCAACCTGTATGAGATATAGGTTGGGATCCACTTCACTCTTGGTGAATCCCATGCTCTACAAATACACGTCGATCCTCGAGTACCATGCCCTAGGTGCTTGCTTGAGTCTGTATAAATTTTTCTTCAACCTACAAAAATCAGACTTCCTCTCATGTACCTCAAAGCCCTAAGGTTGCTCTATGTACACCTCCTCCTCAATCACACCATTAAGGAATGTTGTCTTCACATCCATCTAATGTATCCTCCACCCCATAACTGAAGAAAAAGAAATAACATCCATGTTAGAAGTATAACCGGTGACCAGAGAGAAAGTCTCCTCATAGTCCACTCCCTCTTTCTTGGAGAACCGTCTCTCCACGAACCTCTACTTGTACTTCTCGATGCTACCATCTGCAACATGCTTGATCTTATAGATCCACTTAGAAGTCACCACATAATTCCCATGCTCCAATATGTATATTGTATTGTAAAAAATGCATTAGAGATGGATGAATATAGAAGATGTCGGTTTTCCCAGTTTGGGTTTCCAGGGGAAAAATCTCTGTGTAATGTGTGTATTTTCCATTGTATATTTTATGTTATTTTATTGAAAATCTATTTGCAGTAAAATATTGTACAAGGTTAAAATCTACAGAAGGTTCAGAATCAATGATGTTACTCATAAGGGTCATGCAGCTCTAAAACTTCTACGAAGGCCTACTCTCCCTGAAAGTTCCCCTAGGTGTCGTATGTCTCTCTGCATCTCTCAAAGTATCTTGAAGCCATACAAGTATCATGTCCTTGTCACTAGGAGGGTCCACTGGATTTATTGACTCCTCTGACTCCTCCTCATGGTCTAAAGGATGAACCCTTGTACTGAAGGACATGTAGTCTCCTTAACCTTCAGAGCCTCTTGCTCCTCAATATTTGTCTCTATTATGGTCTCTCAGGACCTCCTGAAATCCAACTCCTTCTCAAACCTGCCATCCCGACTAACCTCAATATGTCATTGTCCTGAAATGTATATCTGATAGGCCTTCGAAGTCTCATTGTATCCCAAAAACATTCCCTTCTTCTCATAACGTTCTAACTTCATCCTCTTCTCCTTAGGAACATGGATGTAAATTGGAAAACCAAAGATCCTCAGATGCCCTATATTTGGTTTCACTCCTGTGAATGCCTCCTTGGGAGTCTCATCCTCCAAGATCCTATGAGGACTCTTTCTCTGAACATAGATTGTCATGTTACACACCTATTTCCAAAGCAACATAGGTAGATCTTGGTCATGCAACATAGCCCTGACAGCCTCAACTATGGTCTAATTCTTCCTCTTAGAAACCCCATTGTCTTGTGGGTTGAAAGGCACTGTCATCTCCCTCTTGAACCCTAACTCCTTGCAGAAATCCCTAAAGTCGTTGGAGGTATACTCACCCTCGTTATTTGACATGAAGACCTTGATATTCTTCCCTATTTGATTCTCCACCCTAGCCCTAAACTCCTTGAATCGACTAAAGATCTCATCCTTAGTCTTCATGAAGAAGATCCATGTCCTAATGGAATAATCATCAATGAAGTTAACATAGTACAAGTAATCACTTGAAGATGGAAATGAAATTAGTTCACACACATATCAATGTACTAGAGCCAAGATCCCCTTGGGCCTACTATCACTGCTTGGAAAAGAAACCTTGGCATTCTTGCCAAGTGCACAACCCCTGCATACAACCTGGTGCTTTGCTCCAAACTCTGAAAGACCTGTAACCATTCTCCTCAACACTAGAAAATACCTACAATTCAAGTGTCCCAATCTCCTATGCCAAATATTTCATACAATATCGCTATCATGTACCAAGGCCTAGGCTGGTTGTCTTGTCAACTTGTAAATACCACCATCATGGACACCAATGACTCCTGTTGAGTCAATGCTCGATCCTCTCGGCCATCTAAAAACCTGTCCCCCTGAGAATGCCACTGCATTCCCTTTGTATTCCATAACTGAGATAGAAAGTAGGTTCTTCTTCAAGCCTGACACATATAACACATCATTCATCCTGAGAGGATTCATAGACTCCAACTGAAACGAAAATGTCCCAACTCCCTTGACTACATACTTGGAATTATCACCAAGATATACTTACAATCCTAAGTCCTCCTTTGACAAACTGGTGAGTGGCTCATGTGATCCTGTCATATGACGAGAAGCTCCGTTATCCACCAACCAAGTCCCACTATTGGAAACTATACCATAAAGGGTGGAGACCAATAAGAAATCCCTATGAAGCATGTCTGCAACCTCATCCACCTCTTTTGATGATGCATGTTGCTTCATTTTCCCTTTCTGTTGTGGACACTGTGAAGCATAGTGTTCTTTCTTATGGCAAGAAAAGCACTTGACCTTGCTAAGGTCCTTCTTCTTCCATTGCTCTGGATATCCCTCTCTCCCTATGAAACATTTTCCTTTTCCCTTCCTAGCATGAGCAAGTAGGGCTTGATTCTCGTCATCACTACCTCTTTGCTTGCCATTCCTGGACTCTATCTGAGCCTCCTCTTGGATGTAATCGATCCACATTCTATCAAATGGTGGAAACTTCACTCGTACACAAATCCCATGCACAAATGGTTCGCAAGACCCGAGAAAACCATTCAATTCCACATTCACCAACTTTGTATCATCAATTTCCTCGCCAATGACTATAATGTAATGATGAATATGAGTGATCCTCATGAGGTAGCTATCAATTGTATATGATTTGGAAATCTCAACAGATTAGAGCTTATGCCTCAAAATCAACTTCCAGTTTGTATTCCTGCTTTGGTACAATCCCACAAAAGCATCATACATCTCCTTGGTTTTCTTCTTCTTGAAAATATGAGGAATCAAGTGATCCTTCACATAATCAAACAACACCTGCTTGGCCTTCACTTCCCTCTTCTTATGACCTGCTAGTTCATGTGCATCATTGAGATCTGGAAGTACCTTCTCAATGTACTATTTGAGATCATTCTCTTCTAAAAGCAAAAGAATATTATCCTTCAAGGCTTGGAAATTTGTGGTCCCCTCCTATAACATACCCAACCTCCTAGCCGAGTCTCATTACCAATCTGTAATAGTTCCACTAATCCAAACTTGCTAAATAAAGCTCTAATACCAATCGATAGTGTCCCCCTTACCAACAACTAATAAAAAAAATTATGGTACCACTTTGTAACATCCCCAACTTATTGCTAAGCAATGTCACTCCAAAATTCTAGTGCACAGATTCTACACTATATCGTTCCCTGTTACAGACAAACTTGAAATTATGTGCAGGAAACTAAAGGTAACGCACACGATCCCTAGTTGGATCGTTCCACACAATTTTTCCTATTCTAACACTAGTTATAATAACAAAATTAGCACATAATACAACTATGTGCACAATCATTTTGAGCACACAAGTACCACTGCGCATGTAACCATTCTTAATACATGATTACTATTGCGCACACAACCAATCTGGTGTCGCACAGAGATTATGTTATCCTTGTGCACGTAGATCTACTTCCCTGCGTGCACAATGAATCCAGCCTCTTGCGCGCACATATTATTTTCCGGTGCATATGACAATTCTAGCCTCACCTTGGAAACTCATGACTATTATTAAAAAATTAACTAACAAAAATACTTAATAACTTTCATACTCTACATGTGCGACCACAAATACTGAATAACAACATCATGCTTTACATGTGCAAACAACAATTAATCATATGCAACACTATACAAGGAACTAACCCATATCAGAGATAGATAATTAAGCACACAATAATTTAGACAAGCACATAAATACACTTATATTTTATAAAGAGTCACCAACTGTGTGTAGAGCTCATACGTTCCTCCCATCCATAGACTCTATTGCTCATAAACTTTTAGCAACAAGTCACCCTCGAGCTAGGACTTAAAATCCACTATAGAAAAAATATTCCTAATGCCAGGCTAAGGTATGATAATCAACATAATTGCTCAGTCCAAGGTGCTCAACTATTGCAACTAGCCTACAATCTCTCATTCCCCACATGCATATCCCACCCTAGAAAGTGTGCCCCTTCTCTGCTCAACAGTCCCTCGGTTGCCCCACTTCCCTTCCAGGGCTTCAACAACAGGCCGGACAAGAAGTCTCAGAGCCATGTCTCTAATGCTCAACGCAACAAGGACCAATTCCCAGCAAATCTCTCACCTGGAGAGAATGCTCATGGGCCTGACAACCCACCTCTTCGACAACAAAATCTCTGGTTACAAGATGGAAACCCCTTTCCAAGATTTGCTCTACAGTTAAGGTAATGGCATTCGACAATTTAGATGGTCCCAATGATTGATAAAAATGAGTGAGTTCCCCCAAAATACACTAAAGCTCAACAATATATTTGCATGGTCATAATTGGACACTTGTCACCTTTAGAATCAGCTTTAGCCACTTGGTGACTCGTTCCCATCTCTCATGAACTTAGGATAAATAAATATCCATAAATTATACATTTTGAAAATATTAACAAAATATTCCCTTAGACTTAAGCCCCCTTTTTCCTTTTCGGTGGAGTTTAGCCCCTTGTCTCTTTTCATATGTTAACATAGTTACCAACTTAATGAGAACTGTGACCTCAAAACGAGAACTCTAACCCTTAAAACCCATATTTTTGCATAAAAAACATGAAAATCAACCCACAAATCAAAAAGTGGTGCTACCGATAGCACCATTTTTTGTAACCGGGTCAAAATTACAACTTTTTTCAAGCATGGACTTAAATGATCAAATGGCTACTCAAACAAACTTTAAAATCAACCCTCAAATCAAAAAGTGGTGCTACCGGTAGCACCATTTTTTGTAATTGGGTTAACATTACAACTTTTTTCAAGCATGGGCTTAAAGGATAAAATGGTTGCTCAAAACAACTCTAAAATCAACCCCCAAATCAAAACATGGTGCTACCGATAGCACCATTTTTTCTAACCGGGTCAAAATTACTACTTTTTTCGAGCATGGCCTTAAAACATAAAATAGTTGCTTAGAAAAACCTTAAAATCAACACCTAAATAAAAATATGACACTACCTAAAGCAAAATGTTTTTTTCTAAACATTAAAATTACAGCTAATTACGACTTAATTCCAACTGTGGCATTGACAACGAATCTCTACACAAATAAAAAACCCAAAATTGGATATTAAATAGTCACTTGAAAATTTATTTACTAACTTTATTTTTTTTCTTAAATTTACATTAAAAAATAAATAAAGAGAATAGAGAAAATCTTCACATTTTTTTTTTTTAATGAAGACATAAACACATTTAAAAAATATATTCAAAATCCAAATTAAACAACACATAAAACATTTTAAAAAACATATTCAAAATCCAAATTAAACAACAAAACTTAACAAAACAGAAACCAAAAGAAAAACTAAAAAAGAAAATGAAAAAAAACTAAAATTACCTAAAAACACACCTAAAAAAAATTACATTTTTTAATTAAAAGTAGGGACAAAAAATCCCTTCAAACTTAAAAAAAAAAAAACTCAAAATAAACAAAATCTCATTAAATGTTTAAAAAAAACATTTAAAAATAAAAATATTTGAAAAATAAATTAAAAACATCTAAAAAACATTTTTCATAACATCAAAAATACATTTACATAAAACATATATATATATATATATATATATATATATATATATTACATATATATATTATGTTTTATATATACACAAAAAGCATATATGCTCTTTATGCCTGCATATATTAACGGAACTGTTTTAGTTTTAAATTTTATTTTTAGTTTATATATACATATATACATATATATATATATACTTAAATGTGTTTTAACTTTATTTTTGTTAATAGCTCTTTAATTTTGCATTAAAAATTCCTCTCTACCTTTTGTAGTTTTTTAGACCTGAGATTTTTATATAAATTTTTAATTTTTTTTTTTTTTTTTTTTTTTTTTTTTTTTTTTTTTTTTTTTTTTTTTTTTTTTTTTTTTTTTTTTTTTTTTTTTTTTTTTTTTTTTTTTTTTTTTTTTTTTTTTTTTTTTTTTTTTTTTTTTTTTTTTTTTTTTTAAATTTTGTTTTAATATATATATATATATATATATATATATATATATATATATATATATATATATATATATATATAGCATATATATACATTTTAATTCTCAATTCTTTTTGTTTTCTTATTTTTTTAAGTTTTTAATTTATTAAAAAAAAAAATGAATTATATTTTTTTGGTAAATATTTAAAAATAGTGTTATTTAACTACACTTATTTCCTATGTATTGAAGTAAAGATTAAAAAATTGTGTTAAAAATGATGTTTTCTACTATAATTAAAAAGTATGGAACCATAACTTAATTAAGGACACATAATTATATGAAAAATCTTAATTTAAAAAAAAAATGGTGTCCAACATTTTTAACATTGGATGGAGCATGGAAATATGATTAAAAACACCATTGAATAAAAAAAGAAAAAAATATATATAAAAGTTTGAAAATAGATGAAAAAACACTGTTGAGAAAAAAAAATTGAACAATTTGAAAATAAATGAAAAAACAAGCATTTAAAAAAAAAGAAGTGGAAACCTTATGTATCAGGAATTTTAAAATATAAAAAAAAACCACCTAAAAAGGGAAGGGGGTGTTACTGGTAGCACCATTTTTAAAAACGGGGTAAAGATTTTGACCCCCCAAAAAACGAGAACTATGTAGAGTTCTCATTAAGTTGGCAACTATGTTTGTTTGGTTTGCGCACAACGATGTGATTCTATTAATAATTTGAGTGTGATTACATTTTACAAGGATAGGTGCACTGGCATTTTTCCATCCTCAACTCACTAGCCCAATAACCACATAGGCTCTCTTTCTCTCTCACACACACAAAAAAAACAAATTTGGTTAGATGCACTCTTCAAGGTAATCCTCGCACACTTACTCATGTGCACGCAACACTATTGAATGTGCACACCATTCCCTTGATGCACAATCCATGTGCACTTACTCAGGTGCGCACAACAATGTGGAATGTGCACGCTCTTTCTTTGGTAAACAATCCTCACACACTACTCAGGTGCACACAAAACTAAACCAAAACTTGGTGCCAATGACTCACCAACCTATATGTACATTTACATTTTCATTTAGCATTAGGGTTCAGATTAGGGGTATTACACCTCCAACCTGTCCTCAACTCTAAGAGTGCCCACCATTGTGTCCGGTCAAAAACAAAAAACTTGCAGCAACAAATATGTAGCAACTTGTGTCTCAAGAAGATGACTTTTCTCTTTCTAGAGCCTATACTTTGGTACCATGTCAATTTTTTAAGCATTCAATGCATTTAATTTTAGATCTGAAAATTACTTCCAAGTGACCTCAAAAAATAAACTAGGGTTATTATAACTAAATAATTTTACACTAAAATTATGACAAAAAATTATAGCAAAGCACAAATATCAAAGAGATATCACCCATGCACAAGAGACACAAATTTTTGTTCAGTAAAATTTTCAGATTGAGAATCCCGAGAACAAAACTAGTCCTCTCAAAGAAATTACAACTTCAACAAAAATTTTGGAAAAACTTCCAACTTACAAATCTGATGTACCATGCTGATGTCACAACCGTACGACTGATGTCACCTTGTACAACCTACATTTAGTTGTTGTACGGTCTGCACATGTGGTACGACCTGTAATTGATGCATCGTATAGATCCATACAGATCCCACACGTGTCACTGTCTTATTCTCTCACACGTTTAGTTGTCTCCCTCACACATGCAGGTTGTCTCCCTCACATGTGCAACTGTCCTTCCTTGGCTGAAAGAATAAAGAGAGAAAGAAAGACCAAAAACTCTAGACCAGATTTACCCAAGTGAATATTTTTCTTGCTAAAAATTTTCTCCTCAATCTCCTTTGGCAAGAGTGCTCACTCACTCATGCCAAACACATGATGACAAAATGAGATGTGTGGTGTCTCCTCACACTGCCTCTCCTTTTATAGGAATCTAAAAGTGATTTTAGAAGCCCTTCACTAAAATCAACATTAAATTGGAATTGTTTATTCCTCCAAGTGGGTGCCAAGCCCCAACAACAACAATTCCAAGCCCCAGCTCCATATTAAAGGGGTTTTCACAAAGTAAAAATGCAATGTGAGTGCCAAAAAAAATTCCCACATGCCCGACACTAAGGCTAATGCGATAATACCTCCCCGATGCTACAAAAACATCAACATGTTATTGCTTACAAGATTTTATTTAAATTGTCTAATTATTTGTTGATTATTTTGCAAATGTTAGTTTGATTAGTGACAACATACGTCCTCCATAGCTTAATGTAGAGATGGTTGAGCCCAATAAGTCACATGGAGATTGTAGACCTAGGATGCACCTCATGTATCCATATATATGGTTTTGTATTGATTTCATTGTTCATATATGTCATATGATGGTCAGATTAAGAGTGAGGTGACTTGTACATGCAAAGGTCTTGTCGGTTCTAGAGCATGAGAGGATATATAGGGGCCTTCCATGAGACATGACCATATTGTTTCGTTATATTCTTAGGATCCCTCCCACATGGTTGTGGATGAAAATTCATGCGAGTCAACAAGTTAAGAGATGTGTTTGCATGCCTTTTGATGATAATCCTAGGGATGATGCTCATGTCGATCCAAAGGACTCTCCTAAACCACTTAATGCTCCACCTATTGTGGATGCACCACCTATTGATTTCGATGCCTCTAGCATTGGTACTAAACCTAGCATTAGGTTTGGTGGCAATCAATGACACTGATTGACATGTATATTGTTTTTTTGTTACTTCTCATGTACATTTGAGAGGTATCATGATGGTTATGATACTATGTCTTTTTCCTGCCACGTATATGGTTGTTATCAACACCCTTGGGACATGAGCCCTGAGAATCTTAGATGATGATCACTTAGACAAGAAGAAGTAACACTTTATTGGTACTTTTAAAAGTAAGGGGTACAATGAGTGGAAAACCAATAAATCATTTCAAAAGGATAATAAGGTTCATAGAGTTCATGAGGCAGGTAGTGAATCATGTGGTGACCATAAAGTTTTGGTCCCTTGTGTACAAGGTACCTCTGAAAACACAACTCAAATCCTAAGATGAAAATAGATTAAAATTATTTTTAAACCTCCAAACATTATACATGGTCTCCTCAAATTGATTAAAGACATGGTGGATCCACAACTATAAAAAGGGCTCTAGTGTATCCCTGGTTAGGATCACTTATATTAGAAAAATAGAGAGGTCTATTCGAATTAGGGTCAAGTTAGAGTTAATGAAGATAAGATTGATATCATTAATGATCATGTAAAGTCCTTAATCCTCACAGAGTACTCTACAAACATGAAACATCATACATGTATTGAGAAGATGTAGGTTCTAACTAAGATACATCACTTCTCAAAAAACAAGTTAGAGAGATCATGAAAATTGTTAAGTCAAACAGTTTCAATTTCATCAATAAAGATGATTACACTCTTGAATAAAGATGATGACACTCTTAAATAAAATAAGGCATGGTTCCCCATTCTACAATACCATTCACATAATCCCCTAAATTCAAGTTACAATGTTTGAGATTTGCATCACACCCCAAATAATGTTTTCCATTTTTGGTTTGCCTCTATGATCATTTATATTGTTTCGTGCCTTTTTCTTTATATGGTTGAATTTCAATGTTTTCTTTCGTTTTCATTTTATTTTCAATTTTTCTATTTTCTCATTTTCTTTTTTCAAGTTATTTTTATTTTATTTCTTCCTTTCATTTTAGTTTTATTTCATTTAACTTTAATTCTTTTGCCTTCATATTTTTGGTATATATTTTTTCACTTGTATTTTTATTTTTATTTTTTTCATTTTTATTTGATTATATTTAGTGTGGTGGTTTTTGTTTCTCTTTTATTATATTTTTTAAGTAAGAAGCTATATATTAATTGTTATGAACAAAAATTAAAGTATCGTCTTGTCTTGAGAATAAGTTTTTGGAGTGTTGAGTTATCTCGAAGGGAAACTAATTTAGACTGACAGATTGATTGGAAAGATCAATGAAAATTAGACATATTTGCTTGAATCGCCCTGTGGGGAAACCGATTCGGCCTATCCATGCATTCAAACTATAACACAAAAAATATTATACGATGAACTAGACAACGCCTATAAACTGACAGATCCTCAAAATAGACATTACTAAACTCCAGCAGCCTAAACAGAACCTTCCAGAAACAATTGACAATTGTCAAAATAAAACATGCATGTTGACACATGTATGCCTGCCGACTGTCATGGTGTCTGGTGGGCTTGCATGTCCTCGGCTTTTGCTGAGTGTGTTCCCTGCATGGTGTCTCGCTTGTCCTCAGCCGCCTGTGCACATTCAACCACGCCTCGTTCACAGTCCCCCTGGAAGTTTGGAGCAAGAAACGCCCCTGGAGATGCGGGGGCGTTGGTGCTCGAGTATGGAGAATACAGGGAACGAAGCAGTGTCGAGAGCAGAGATTCAATTTTCTCTGCATGCTGGTCCAGGTGTTCTATCCTAAAACAGAGGTCATCGACGTCCTTACAAACTGCGAAGACCAAGTCTTGGAGAATTTAGATCGAATCCCGGAGTCCCGGGCACGAAGCACAGTCTGATTGGAGCAGAGCTTGGCTATTAGACGCCTCCAATTGGAGTTCCTTCATATGCACGTTGAAATCCTCCAGCGAAGGCATAGAATTTGGTGACGGGGGTGACGAAGGAGCGAAGGCTGGTGGACTGAAGGGGCATGCCAATGTTGGTTGTGTGGTCAAGGCCAGGTCGAGGAGCGGTCCAGGAGCATAGTCGAGAGAATTCCCCTGAATATCAAACTATTCGACTAGGCAAGCCCATAGCGAGGACAGAGGTGGAAGGACGCCTTGGTCCGACAAGGACTAAGTGGAGGACGAAAGTGAGGAGCTGAGCACAGGAACGAAGGAGGGTGGGTGCCTGTTGGCCATGGTCACTCAGTTTTGGTACCAGAGGGCACCTCTCTTCGGATTCCCTCCAAGGCGAGGCATAGCTTGATGAATGAGAGGTAGAGGCGGAGATTCGAACAAGAAGAACCAGGTAGGCACCAGGGAGAACAACAGAGTGCAAAAATTGGGGGAGGGTGATAAAAGCCAACTTGGGGGATGGGCGTCGCTATAAGAGGGACGATGGAGAGTAAAGGCACACGAGCGCAGGAGGATCAGAAAGTGTACCAGTGCCATAGCCATGACGAGAATCCAACTCTAAGCGCACTAGAGCATTTAGTTGAGAGCACGGAGAAATGGATGTTTGCAGTAGCCATAAGGTGGTAATTAAGGCCGAAGGGAGCAATAGGTGCCATCACGTGGGTCGAGGCGAGGTGGTGGGTGCTGAGTTCATAATTGAACGCGTGGAGCACGCTAACACCCCATCCGGGGGTTTCTTAGTTATTATTAATGGAGGTTTGTTGGCCAATTATTATATGGATTGGTTTACCGTATTTGGGTTTTTTGTTTTGTTTTATTAATATTTAGTTGTTTTGTAATATTTATTAAGTTGTGCAAAGTTGGGCAGGTGTATATTTATGAAATTATTATTTTTAGTATAGCATTGTCCTCATTTTCATGATGCATTATATATTATTGAATTAAACCACTAACGGTAATAACAATTTAACATATTATAAAAGCCTAAAACAATATAAGTATATGATTGATTGAGATTCAGTTCATATTACATATTTTGTAATTATCGATACATCTAATTTAAAAATTGGTTGATGTTGTTTGATTTATAAAATGTATTATAAATATGTTCATAAATTCGAGACATACAATTGTTTATATTTATAATTGTTGTTAATGAATATTTGAAAAAAACAATTCAATGATATCAACATTAACATAAAAAAATGATTTGAAACACATCACATACTAGTTTTTAATCATGCAACATTTTAAACATCAAAATTATAAATATCAAATTTAAGCTATTATTTTGATTTAACATACTAGTCCTCAATCATACAACATTTTAAACATCAAAATTATAAATATCAAATTTAAGCTATTATTTTTACATAAAGCTATTATATGTAGATGCAAAAGTATAATCGTAGGTTAAATTTATGTTACAAATAATAAAATATGTCAAAATTAATGGTAATGCAATGTAAATTTAAATAATATTTTAAAAATATAATTTATAAATAACTATCTTAATTCATGTGATGTTGTAGGATAAATATATGATGTATAAGGATATATGATTCAAATTAAGCACAATGATATTTTTCTTTTCACATAGAAATTAAAATATATATATTTAAAAGAAAAATAAAATCACACTTTTAACATACATTTAAAATAAAATATTTTCAAAAATAAAGCGGGGTTTTTATTTTTCCTTTTATAATCCTATTATTATTTAACAATTCTTCATATTAAATCTCATAATTACATAAAATAAAATAAAATGATGCATTCTAAATATTTTATATTATTGTTTCAAGTTATTTTTATTTTATTTTTTCCTTTTATTTTAATTTTATTTCATTTAATTTTA
>SNQJ01S0013364.1:167126-182695 GCA_010110895.2 Picea sitchensis | reverse complement strand
TTTTATTTTGTTTTATTAATATTTAATTGTTTTGTAATATTTATAAAATTTTGTAAGGTTGGGTAAGTGTATATTTATGAAGTTTTTATTTTTAGTATAGCATTGTCCTCATTTTCACGATGCATTATATATTATTGAATTGAACAACGAACAATGTTTTCTAAAAGTTAATGAATTATAAAAATAGTAATAACAATTTAACACATTGTAACAGCTTAAAACAATATAAGTATATGGTTGGTTGAGATTTATTTTATATTATATATTTTGTAATTATTATATTTAATGTAAAAATTAATTGATGTTATTTGATTTATAAAATGTATTATGAATATAATTACAAAATTAAGATATACAATTGTCTAATTTATATTTATAATCGATGTTAATAAATATTTAAAAAAAAAAATTAATAATATCAACATTAACATTAAAAAATGATTTGAAACATATCACACTTATATATTAATGATTTGATTTAACATACTAGTACTTAATCATATATTTATAATTGATGTTAATAAATATTTAAAAATAATAATAATAATATCAACATTAACATAAAAAAATGATTTGACACATATCACACTTATATGTTAATGATTTGATTTAACATACTAGTACTTAATTCTAAAGATCAAAATTATAAATATCAAATTTAAGCTATTATTTTTATATAAAACTATATTATATGTAGATGAAAAAGCATACTTGTGGATAAATTTATGTTACAAATGATAAAATATGTCAATTATAAATTATAATATTCTACATATTTAATGGTAATGCAATGTAAATTTAAATAATATTTTTAAAATATAATTCATAAATAACTATCTTAATGTGATGTTGTAAGTTGTAGGATAAATATATGATGTATAATGATATATGAATCAAATTAAGCACAATGATATGATACATGTTATTTTATTATAANATTTTCAAAAATAAAGTGATTTTTATTTTTCCTTCTATAACCATATTATTATTTAACAATTCTTCATATTAAATCTTATAAAATAAAAATAAAAATGATGCATCCTAAATATTTTATAGTATTGTTTAGTAATAGAGTCAAAATAAGCTAATTATAGAAGTTAAGCCTTTTTAGTAGACCACACAGATATGTATATATTATAGTGCATCGTGAATTGTCTCAAGTATTTTTTCCAAAAAGAAAATTGCTCAATCAGATCCACTTATGATAGAAACTGTAATACTGTCCATGTTTCAGATATTACAAGAGAATGTATATGTTTAGAGTTCCAAACTCAAAAAAAGAGTGAGTGCAATCAAGTCTAAGCCAAATGATTGGTCGTTCATTTGTCTACATCCGATCAATGGAAAATAGAAAACAACAAGCCCACAGAAAACTTTGTCAAAAAAAGTGAAATCAGCACTAGAACAAATAAATGTGTTTTATGGGACCCTCCGCGCCATTTAGACAGTTGTAAAATGTGATTTTGCCTTCAAGTTTCAGAGATGATTGCTTGGATAATGTGTCTGCTTCCTTGTTGTGTACCCTATATATATGCTGAAAGCTTAATTCCTGAAAAACTTTAATTAATTCCAGCACTTTGATCGTCCAACCCTCAATTGCACATGCTTGTAATCTACCTTTTTTTTTAAGACAATCTCAAGTAGCCATACACTAAAAACAAACAAAAAATAAGCCCATTTTCTCCTTCTATGATTTAGATACAATAATGTTTAAGCTCACCCTGTTGAAGTAATAAAACAACATAAGAGGCTTGGAAGTTTGGGTTCAAATCTTTCTCTCTATTCTTCAAGTGACTTAAGTCATAAAGTGCCCCTTATTTTATATGCACGTATTTGAAGGCCAAAATAAGGGTTATGCCACCAAATTTGGGCAATATAATGCTACAAATGGATCGATAGGTGTGTTTATATTTTAGTTAAGCTACTATACTACCTTTTTTTTCCAGCAGAAAATTTTCTCAATTATATTGAAATATAATTTGCTTTACATCGCAAGATTACAAAATCCCTTTCCAATATGATGATAACATATTGGGCATAGATAATGTGGCAGACACAGTTGTATAGATAATGTGGCAGACACAGTTGGCAGGCTAACTAGGCATACAGACACTGACATGGCAGGCTGACTGGGCGTACAGACGCTGACGTGGACAAGACAGGTGGACCAACCAGGAGTGACACGTGTCACCACTGCAAGGGTGACATGTGGCACATCTATACGGTGACATGTGGCAAGGTACAGTGCTGACAAGGAAGACAGGTGGCAGAGCTGGTCCAATCGGTGAATGACACGTGGCATCGAAAATTGACAAATGAGGGGGTGCCACGTGGCCCAGACATGGGCTGCCATGTGGCACCCATGGATTGGTTCGTTGTTGCAAAAAAAATTTGGAGCGCATGAGGTTCGACCACTAGACCTCCCACCAAGCTATAGTCTTGGTAGGGTTAGGCTAGCCAGCCCGCCCACACATGGTCCTTGTTATACTATGGGTGAACATTGTATTTATGTTTGCATTAATGTATATTATGGCAGAGGTAGGGCTGGGGCCTAGCCCCAACCCCTGGTCACGATACTCTGCATATAACCAACTCCAGATCGGGCACTCCACTTCAGAGATAAGCCATGGGTGCAGGATATGTGTTTAACCACCGTGGGTTTATTGCTCCACATTCCACCATATGACTCAGGCCATAACCACCCATTGGGAGCGCCATTCAGACCCGCGGTCCTATTGTTTATTTCCATGTGATCGAAGCTTGCGGGGAAAAGGGCCAACGCGCAACCCTTAGGGGATGGTGCTTGGCCATATCATACCATATGACCTTGTATTTAGGAGCACACGCCCAAGTCAGAGGGGATTAGCCCAATTTTATTTATAAAGTGGGTTTGCACTATTTTATATTGATTTTAGGCATGTTTTTGGAGATTTTTGGCTAATATTGGGGGATATTAGACCCTTTTTTAGGCCAGATCTTGGGGGGGAGTTGGGAGATGGTTACCAACTTCAGATCTATATAAACCAGGCCTTCTTGAGACCAGAAAAGGAGTTTCAAAACAGGTTTATGCTGCTGGATTGTTGAGCCAAGGCCATTGTTATGTAGGGAAGCTATTGAGGAGTGCACCTTTGCAGGCCATTTCTAGGAGCTTCGTTGATCCGATTTGGGTGTCGTTAGTTTTGATGGGTTCATGAGATCTGGTAGAAAATGAACAAATCAATTTTGTAATCCATTGGCACTTTCTTTATGTACATTTAAAGCTTTGAACAGAAATAATCAAAGCCCAATAAGACAAGGCCCAGAGACATAGGCGAGATTGTCAAACTTCGTTATCACATTGGTGTTTATGGTTTTTTGTTGTTTATGCTTTATTTCAGATCTGCATATGCGTATATGGTTGTTATGGTTTATCTTCTTTTCTTCCTCTTTCATTTAGCTTCCTAATTTGTTAATCAACACATGCTTAATAACTCAACCATTGTCATTTAAAAGATCTTTTCAGATCAAGTGGTATCAGAGCTAGTTGACATTTGGATTTGATTTTTGCATGTTAACCAGGGAAAAGCTACTTCGTGGTGAAGGTGAGATTTTTTAAAAGAATCCATTGATTGGATTGATAAAGAGAACTTCTCAAAGCGAGAAGATGACATCAGAAGAGGGACTTTCTCAGCATGAGAAAGAGTTTCAAAAACATTTCCTTGCTATGTCGAAGATGATGAAGGTTTTGTATGAAGATTACTTGGAATGGAAAAGACCAAATCTGGGTGAATCTTCAAAGGGAAAAAGTGAAGAAGGAGAGGATCCTCCTCAAATTCCTCCTTCACCTCCATCTTCACCTCCTTCTTCTCCTTCTTCTTCAAGTTCAAGTTCTAAATCCAATGCAAAGAAACATGTTCATAAACATAAGAATGAAATGCCTTCATTAAAACATGATGTTAAATTTGAATTACCCATGTATGATGGTGAAGTTAATGCAGAGAGACTTGATAATTGGGTCAGACAGATGGAGGTTTATTGCAGTGTGCAACAGATCAAGGATGAGGCCACTCAAATCAAATTGGCATCATTGAGACTTGCAGGCACAACACTCATCTAGTGGCAAAGCAAGTTGCAAAATGGCACACAACAAGTGGGTAATGTATTTCCATCATGGAAAAGTTTCATTTATGCACTTAAAAAGCAATTCTATCCTTTGGGTTATAAAGAGAAAGCGTTAATTGAATGGCAAGCTTTAAAACTAAGAAAAGGACAAACAGTGCAAGAATATACAGATGGCATTTGCAAAATGGCATTGATGTTAGATATACCCTTACATACCCAAGAAACTCTTATGAAATATATAGGAGGTTTACCTGCACATATTCGAAATATTGTATTCATGTTTGGACCAACTAATCTTGATGAGGTTTTTGTTCAAGCGACACACATTGAAGGAGGGAAGACAGGGGTTGGTGTATCAGGGGAATCATCTTCAAGGAAAGAGGACAAAAGGAAGTGGCATGGAAAGAAGGCAAATGCAGTGGCAAGAAAGGAGGAGAAAACCTCTTGCAAGCATTGCAAGAAAGAGGGGCATGATGAGGACCATTGTTGGAAATTGCATCCCAGGAAGAGACCAAATTGGTTCAAGGAAAAGAAAGGGAGGCAAATAGTTGCGGCAACAACATGATCCACAGACTTGGGATCAAATTCAGGCGATGAATCTAAAGTCTCATTGGTTGGTATGACAGGTAAAATTGGTGAAGGAATTGATGGTAGAAGTAACTTGTTTCATATAAGGGTAATCATGTGACACACTACGGTTGATACATTAATCGATAGTGGATCTCAATCTAACCTAATTTCAGAGGAATTGGTTAAGAAATTAGGGTTAAAAACATAGATGCATCATAAGCCATACACACTTAAATGGATAAGAAACGATCATCAAATGCACATAACCAAGCAGTGCACATTAAAATTTGCAATTTCATCTAAGTATGTGTACAAGGTAACATGTGATGTGGTGCCACTAAGTGAATGTGGAATGGTCATAGGTAGTCCTTACTTATATGATCGTAAAGCAATCTTCTACAGGGCAAAGAATCAATATCATTTAACCAAAGCAGGTCAAGAATATGTGGTTCATGCTCATCATGTAAAGGAAAATAAAACTCATTAAACTATGGAACAATTAAAGAAGGCAGCTCAAGCAAGAAACACACCTATAATTGTTTCAAATCAAGTAATCGATCTTAAGCAAGAACATGAAATGATTGTAGAATGGAAAATCACACAGTTTGCTTCAAGATAAGCTAATGTCGTGCAAATATTACAAACATATCAGCTCATTTGCAGTCATATTTTTTATGCTATCATTAGTAATGTTATCTACATGGATGATAGTGGATTCAATAAGATATGACAAGGTACAAATGGCTAACAATATGCTATCAGTTGTCATGATTGTGTTACATTTGATCTTGATGAGACAAGTGCATAGGACAGAGGTCAAAGACAAAGAGTAATTCGGGTGGCCTATCACAAGCTTGATGACTAGTTAGTAACCTTTTGGGGACCAAAAGGTCCTTTAGTGGGGAGGTGTGATCCATAATCAGATCGAGGAGCTTGATGGGGCTTAGAAAGGGCTAAAAATAAAAGTTCTCATAATGGATTCAAAATGAACGTGTACGTAGGCCTCATCGATATGAACCCAACGCAACTTGAACGGGCTCAAACGGGCGTAGTATGCTCAAGTTATGGCGATCTGTTCGTTTTTTCCAAACAGGCAAAAAAATGTTGATTGTACAGTCTGTACAGTGCCATGTGGCAACTGAATGTATAGGCCGTACAACTAACGCGGCAGGAACAATTGGAAGGATGACTGGGCATACGGATGCTGATGTGGCAGGATGACTGGGCATACAGACGCTGAAGTGGACAGGACAGGTGGACCAACCGAGAAGTGACATGTGTCACCACTGCAAGGGTGACACGTGGCATGTTTGTACAGTGACACATGGCAGGGTACGATGATGATAGGGAAGACAGGTGGCAAAGCTGTTCTAATTGGTGATTGACACGTGGCATCGAAAATTGATGAATGAGGGGGTGCATGTGGCCTAGACATGGGCTGCCACGTGGCACCCATGGATTGGTTCATTGTTGCAAAAAACATTTGGAGCGCATGAGGTTCGACCAATGGACCTCCCACCGAGCTATAGTCTTGGAAGGGTCGGGCTAGCCAGCCCGCCCACACATGGTCCTTGTTATACTATGGGCGAACATTGTATTTATGTTTGCATTAATGTATATTATGGCAGAGGTAGGGTTGGGGCCTAGCCCCATCCCCTGGTCACGATACTCTGCATATAACCAACTCCGATCGGGCGCTCCACTTCATAGATAATCCACAGGCATGGGATATGTGCTTAACCACCACGGTTTTATTGCTCCACATTCCACCATATGACTCGGACCATAACCACCCATTGGGAGCGTCATTCGGACCCGCGGTCCTATTGTTTATTGCTATGTGACCGAAGCTTGCAGGGAAAAGGGCCAGCGCGTAGCCCTTAGGGGCTGGCGCTTAGCCATATCATACCATATGACCTTGTATTTAGGAGCACACACCCAGGTCAAAGGGGCTTAGTCCAATTTTAGTTATAAAGTGGGTTTGCACTATATTATATGGATTTTATATTGATTTTAGGCCTATTTTTGGAGATTTTTGGCCAATATTAAGGGATATTGGGCCCTTTTTGAGGCCAGATCTTGGGGGGAAGTTGGGAGATGGTTACCAACTTTAGATATATATAAACTAAGCCTTCTTGAGGCCAGAAAAGGAGGTCTAGAATATGTTTATGTTGTTGGATTGTTGATCCAAGGCCATTGTTATGCAGGGAAGCTATTGAGGAGTGCACCTTTGCGGGCCATTTCTGGGAGCTATGTTCATCCGATTTGGGTGACGTTAGTTTTGATGGGTTCATGAGATCTGGTAGAACATGACCAGATTAGTTTTGTAATCCATTGGCACTTTATTGATGTACATTTAAATATTCGAACATAAATAAGCAAAGCCCACTCAGACAAGGCCCGGAGACGTAGGCGAGATTGCCAAACTCCGTTATCACATTGGTGTTCATGGTTTGTTGTTGTTTATGCTTTATTTCAGATCTACATATGTGTATATGGTTGTTATGATTTCTCTTCTTTTCTTCCTCTTTCATTTAGCTTCCTAATTGGTTAATCAACACATGCTTAATAACTCAACCATTGTCATTTAAAAGATCTTTTCATATCAGTAGGTGTCCTCATTGTTTCTTTACTCATTTTATGTTATCTTTTCTTATTTTATATTACTACTGTTGATTTCTATTTATGTTGCATAACAACTCCATTTGGTTACAATATCATTGCATTTAACCCTCACAAGAGTAGATTTATTTTGGTTGAAAAATGATTATTTTCGTGCTAGCTAGATATTATAGGGATTGAACTTGGGTATCAAATCCTATATGACCTTAACCAATGATGTTTTTTCACAGACCTAGGGTAAGCAAGCCTCAATGACACAAAAACCTAGGACCAAGAAGATTTCTTGAGCTCAATACTAAGGCCAACTTCAAATGATAAAGATGTTATGCTTCCTCTGTAAAGTTACATTCCAAAAATATATGCAACAATGCCTCTTATTTAGATTTAGATAAGGCACCTTAAGCACCCATATATTCTTTTCTTCATTGGTTTATTTGAAATTCACGAGTTGTTGTAAGCAAGAGTAAAAAAAAAAAGCTAATTTTGGGGATCAATTATTTGATCCATTTTTGCTTCAAATCATGCACGTGCAAGTTCAAGTTTCCTAAGGGGTCTTGATAAAAATATATCCCTCATAAACCAAATGTTCACCTTAATGTTTCCCCAAGAAAGAGAGTCAGCAACTGGTGTTGAAGAGGGGTGGCTCCACTAAGAGAATAAAGAAACAAACTACAGTTTGGAAAAAAATGAGGGAAAAATCCAAAGGAATGTGCCAACCCTCCCATGGGGATGGGGTTCCCTCGCTCCATGAAGAAATATCATAAATAAATAAATAAAATACTCATAAGTGAGGCAAGTCCTTGTATTGTAAATAACCTCCCTATATCAAAGGGGTAGATGCCATAATACTATCATTCCATGTTTTGATGGACTTTATGCTCATTGGGAGCTAGGAGACATGCTTCTAAATGAATGTATGTAATTTCATTGTAGATTTCCGTATTTGAAAACTTTTTGAGTTTTGACTCCAATTGAGTGTGAATTTAGGCTTATCATAGTTTTTTTTTTTTTGTGTGTGTGTGTGTGTGGAGGATCTCTCTCCATCACTCCTATGTTTTGTTATTAATATTAGATAATATTTTATATTGCATAGCAACATTCATCAAGCCGGGTCTTCAATCTCTAAGCTTCCCACACTTTAATGCACTTTAACCTCTTTCTAGCATGCCATAGATAATTTCATTTTTCATTATTGTTTCCCTTTTGATAAGAAGAATCTAATCAACTCCCTTATCTAAAGAAGAACCCCCATCGGGACAAAGAGCATGGAGCACAAACAAAGGGAAATAGAAGACAAAACTACTTTAATTAGAACCCTCAAGGCATGGATGTTAACCTATTGGATTCCCCAAGTTGAAAAGTTCCATTTAATTTTATCTATGATTGGCTCCCAACACCAATTCCAAGACTTTCAAAGGCAACGAGGATGCCAAGATAGTGAATCAACTCCTAATTCTATTTAATGGAGAATTTTAGTAGCTTGGATAATATGGAGAGAGTGGAGGGGTCCACATTCTAGCCAAAGATTAAGCATTTTACATTGTTCACTTTTCCTTGAAAATCTATGAGATATGCATCTAACACGTTCTTAAATTTCATGGAAATTATCATGAATACACCCCCTAGAAGAAGGGTATTTTCAACAAACTACAAATGGTTTATGCATTTAGCTACTTTAAAAATCTCAATCTGTGAGATAATACCTTGGCCATTTCAATGTTCAAAGCCTTGTTTAAATATTACACCATATCATTGTATAAATATGGGGAGTACAAGCTCAACCTTTGCAAAGCCCTCTTCTTATGTTGAAAAAATACAAGAAGGGAAACCTAGGTATGTATTTACATGCTCTACCATCGTATCAAATTTTCAAAGAACCCAAAATTGTCAATAACCTTTTATAGAAAAATTACTTGGTTAATGCTATCAAAAGCATTAGCCATGTCAAATTTATTATTTGCATATCTTGTTTATGGTCTTTCTTGTTGGAATGCAAGGCTTCTTGAACTAGGATGTATTATAGATAGATATTTTGGGCATAGAGGCCCTCTATCCTTGATATGATTTTCCTTTGATGGATTTTAGGTAGAGAAAATTCCAGTAGATTTTGTATCATATATTATATAAAGAGATAATCCAAATCTTATGGAAAAATTTAGGACACCTTTCATTGGGAACTAAAATGAATAAGGTTGAGATGCCACCTCTTCCTATTTTACATTTAATTTCAACTTTTTCTATAAACTTAGGAGATCAAATTTAGTAACGGGTCAAGCTCTTTTGTAGAAATTTGTTGCAAGTTTGTTTGGTCCTAGGACCTTATCCAAATTTGTGGAGAATATCATTAATAGGAACCCCTCTTTAGTCATGGGTTTAAAAGGATCATAGCTTTCATCTTCGTCAATTGGAGGGATGAAAGATAACATGTTTTCCAAGTGTCTTCTCTATAAATTTGTTGTTTAGATAGAAGGGACGTTTGATATGGGGCACTCAAATCATAGTGTATCTACAAGAATTCGGTGGATGAAGAATTATTGAAATGCCAATTTGCATTGCTCAAATTTCAATTTTGAGCATTTGGGGAGATTCAGAGCCATATAATTAGTCTAAGATTGTAGTTTGCAATTGCTTAAATCATAGTTTTGCTTTGAATTGAAAATTCTGAATGGATTATCAATGAAAAACTATTGAAATAACTAGGCAATATGATGGCCCCATATCCCATGGTGATAAAAGGTTCTTATAATGATTCAATGTTTCAAATGAGATTTTTGAGAAATACCCCAATCTAGATCCATTAGAAGAGATATTCCATTATTGTTATTTCTTATTCTTCTTATGTTCAAGGAAGTACTTTGTGTTTTAATTTCCATATTTTAAGCATGATCTTTGGGATTTTAATTTTATAAATAATTTTTCTTCCCTTTGAGAATTAAACAATTATTGGCTTTTGTTTATTTCCTCTTTTAATAGGTCTTCATGAATATTGTCATGTTCTTATATACAATCTTGGATATATTTAATTGTTGCTCCTATTTTTTCCTAGAAGAGATGGGATTAAGGACATTTAGATTGACCCAATTTTGATATCAAATTTGAGCCTTTTGACCTTTTTTCTTCCAAAAACATGAAGAAGGCTCATACATGTGGAGAGTGGCACTAAAGAGGATGCAACCAACTCTTCAAAATGCCTCATAATTGAAGTAATTGGGATTGACTTCGAGCACAATCAACCTCAATAGAAGCTTTGGGAGGGACGCTTCAAACACAATGGGCCAATGATTAAAGGTCCTAGAAGGAAGGGTGGAGCAAGAGTCAACCAGTTTATCCCTAAAAGAACTCCAAACAAGAAGGCATTCTATCTTTTTACAAATAAAACTAGGACTCACCCTTTAATTTGTCCAAGTATACTTGACATTCCTAAGTTTAATATATATTGATTTCCAATGAGGAATGAGTCTTCCACTAGCTCCATGCACAAATATTTGATGAGATAGTGCCCTCTTTATCTTCTGATTAAGTATTATATTGAAACTTGAATATCTATAATTATGTTTGGAGGATGTGGGATTTCATTCAATTCCATCGTAGATGCCCAACAAATTTTCCTTCCCACTCCACTATTAGGATGTAGATATGAGAGATCAACGATTAATGGTTTATTTAGGGATATGAAAATAGAGTTTGCAAGGTCTACAAGTCATCCCAAATGGCCTCTAGCTGATTTGTTGACCCATGAGCCTCTATCTAGAAAAAAAATATTTAGATCCAAAAAAATCTTACTAAAAAAAAGTAATATAGAACAAATTTTTTTGCCTAAATATAAAAAAAACATTAAAGTTTCCCGTTTTCCTTAACTACCAAAAAAATTATGATTCCATGAAATAATTGTTGTTATTTGTGAGGTTTAGATTTGTACCCGACATTGAGCCTTAAGAGATGGTATATTGATTCCCCATGGATTTTTTTTTAGCTACTTCATCATCTTGGAATTTTTTGTTTGTCTTCACAAATTTTTTTGAGTGTCTTCTCATCTTCTTTATGGGAGAGAGGAGGCCATTCCTCTAATGATTGAAAATATATTTGAACCAAATAAGGTTGTGCAAAAAAAATATTTGAGAGTTTGATTTGGTTCCTAATAAGATCTATTGGTAGATTGATCTTTCCCCCATAGAAGGGGTAGAGGAAATTTGAAAAGAGGGTATTCATGAAACTCTTGAAGTTAAAGGAAGATCATACTCTTTTCCCCTTATGTGGTAGGGATTTCCCCTTTTCTAGGATTGACATTGTAGGTATTTAGGTATGGGAACCTCCTTTGGTTTTCTCAACCCAAGAATCTATTATTTCCACGGTGACAACTTATGGCTTGATTATGAAGTGGTGGCTTGATTTTGTTGATGTCATGATTATTTATGTTGAGGCTAAGATCAAATTTTTCTTATGGAATTTGAGACCTTCTAGAACCCATCCTCCATTGGTGGAGATTTCATAGGCATGGGAGTTTTTTTAAGACAATCCTATGCAATGTGGTTATATTCATGGCATCAATTGCATTTGAAGGGTATTTGCTCATAATCTAAATTTTGAGCATGAACCCAACCCTACATGTCTAGTTCAATAGCCTCCAGAAAACCTTTTTCGAGGTATACTTCGACACATACCCTAGTGCATGCATAGATCCTTGTTTGGCTCCAATTTGTCCACATATTTACTAAGCATATTAATGATTTCTTGTGTTGCATTGTCATTCCATAAACTCATTAAACTCAATGGAAGAAATACAACCTTACCCATGTAAGGGTTACCATATGGATTTCCTCTTTAATATCAAAATTTAAAGATTAGTGGCTTAGATACAAATCATTCGAGCCTCAAGGGTCACCTCTAAAGAATTTCTCTATCCCCTGTAAACTCAAAGAGAAGACAAAGTGCTTTACCACAATAAAAATATTTCAGTGTTCCTTGCATGATATAATCCCATTGTTGGTTTATTCAACCACCTAGAAATTTGGGACAAACCCAAGAGCCATTACCAATGATGGCCATAGCTACAAATTGTAAAGATTTATTAATTCACATGATCCATTTTAATTGCATACACAAAGATCCTTCAATCTTTTGAACAAAATGGTTTCGATTTCCCATGTTTCACTTTTTTGCTTTCTTGGTTGCAAAATCAACAAGGGTTCTTAGGGAGAAAACACCATGAGGGGGCATGTAGAGATTAGACAAAAGAGAGGAAGGAAACCCTAACACCTCTCACCAAAGACTCGTTATAAGCTAAAGCTAATTTTACAATTCTACTCTTAGTAAATCATATACAAAAGTAAATTATTTAATAACATATAAGATGTTTCAATGTATTTGCTCACGTAATCTCTTTTTGGATTTAGAAAAAAATGCAATAATTTAAGAAAAAAATCCTATAGTGTATACGTGTTTCCAAGTATGCATTATTTTTTTTAATATATATATAACGAACGGCGAAGGCTATCCACCATGCAGTAGCCCAATGATTGGGAGGCTGCTGCATGCTTCTCTATCTCTCGTGCCATACCATAGCCTCATTCCCATACCATACCACTTTCAAGGTCGTTGTCACTCATAAATTGTCGCATCCATCATCTGTTCTCACTACACTGACATCTTACAATGATTTGACTACACCAAACGACGTCACCCAAACCGTCATTAGCACTTGATGAGACGTGAGTTACAAACTCAAGGTACAGTCATTGTTAAATGTTGCATCTACTTACTCCTTCCGCGCCCATTCCAGAATTTGAAAAACATTATGTGATTCATTCTGCATTTTCCCTAGTCCCCTATTCTGTCAAATGTTCAGATGGTTTATCAGTATTGGACTCTTGAAGGTTGTGGTACAGGGAAGCTTGAGACTGAAGCAATGAAGCTTCTCTATGGCGAATAGAAATATAGAAGTACACACTTGAGCTTCTAGACAATATCTGCAATATCGAAAGGTAAGATTTATTAACTTCCACATAAATTATCCATGCTTTACAAGAATGATTACAAATCCTTCTGAACTGTTTTCCTTTTTTACAGGTTTCAAACATGTGACCTGCTTATAACAAATATGGATAACCAGGATATGCTGAACACGTTGTTGCATGAGGAGCTTATGGACGAAATTCTAGACAGATTGTAGGAGATTTCATACTATGAAGACGTTCATCATGTCCGAAGATGGCTTCGTGTTTAGAGGAGTCGAGACCAGTTTGGGATTGTTCATCGTTGAAAGCAAGTCAATTTCATGTTTTTGGTCCTAGGTTCGAATCCTCTTGAGGAAATACTCCCGAATTATGAATCTGTCGGTGGTGTCTGCCCAGTTATAGATGGTCAGAAATTTGGGATTATATTCTCGATGCTATAGGTCATGGCTGCAAGTTTATGAAGGAATTTGTGGTTTGGGCCCGATCTTCAATAGACGATTCAAATGGGATTCTCGATATGCCATTGTCAATAGAACAATTTAACTTGGTGGGTATTGGGGTTGGAAGATATCCTTCTAGTATTGTTTTGTTTTTTCTTTCGCAACATGGATGATAGAGAGGAAACCTGCTCAAGAATGTGTTATCAAAACTTGTAACAGATGTTATGTTGCAGTGGGACCGTTCACGTAGAGGTCCACTTGTTTTATGTTTATGTATATATTGAATGTTGCAAATTGACCTCTTAATTTCGATTGTTCAAGTTGTCAGCTATTGTGGGTGTGTTTTTGCTCAAGTTTTTCAAGAACTTTTTTCAATCTAAAGGTATAACCTTATAGTCAAATAACTCATATTTAGTTGTTAAGATAATCCTATGTTGATACATTGAAGAAACATCTCTATATTGATAAGAGACATCTCTATATTGATAACCTCAACCCAAAAAAAGTAGTAAATGGATTAGGTATTTTTATGTTTATATTAAATTGTGAATGAAATGTACCTATTCAAACTTATCTAGTGGATAAGTGATTTTTAGAGGTAAACATTCTTATCAATTTCTCCTCCATGACAACTTTGTTAAAGGGGAATTATGGATCGATCTTGGTGGGAAGGTTATTGGCTTGGTTGGATTATTATTCCTTCTACACTAAATAGTTTTAGCCTTTTATCATCAATTATATAAATAAATGGAATTTTTTTTTTCTTGTTTTAATATGATTATTTTCCAAAAAAACTCCTTCCAAATGGTACCTCTCTATATATGTGCGTATATATAAACTCTCTCATTCATCCAACATAATATGTTGTTGTTGATGTAATGATAACTAAAGTCATTAGTGATGTTAGCATGTGTAAGAAATTTTTAGTCTATTTGATATTTTGGTTAAGATCCTATCAAATATTTCTAGTTCTATGAATTCTTCAAAAATTTAAAAGTTGTTTGAAGGCCGAGTTCACAGTGCAATTATTTTATTCAATTGTAAAAGTTTGGATTTCAACTTACGTATGAAAACTAAGACTTATGTGTCAAGTTTTACACTAAACTAAGACTTTGTGATTGTTGAGAGTGTTGAGAAGAATCACCTAATAACATTATTTGTGGTTATTGAGAGTGTGAAGAGTCACCTCATCACAACATTTCTAAGGTTTATTAGCATAAACATGGCTAAATTAATTGTTATTGTATGACTAATTTTCCATTATATCATGGTGAATGGCTTTAACCTTTTTGTGGTAATTGCCATGACTTCTTGACATATGATCTTTTGGTACAAATAATGCATGTTTTTCATATGGTAATAGTTTAGAGAAGTCCAATAAATACCCTTTCTCAAATGTTTTTTTTTTCAATTTACCTTGGATTTTTAGCTTCAAAAATTCTTGAACAACTTTATAATTTTTTTTTGTTAAATCACTATATAATCTTTTTTATTATTATACAAAATATATATGTATGATTGTGCATTCAAATTACATCTTTGAACTTTAAATATGTATATTTATCGTTAAAAGTAATATATGTGTGTGTGTGTGTGTGTGTAAACAAAAAAATAAATCAAATATTCTAATGCATAAGATTATAGTTGTAAAATGAAGACACATTAGTGGTGTGAAGGGTTTAAGAAAAACATGGTAAACAAGAATTAATTCAGAGTTAATCACCAAACTACATCTTTGCATTTTAATCACATATATCGTTAAAAGTATTATATATTAAAATAGGTGTTAACAAAAAAAGTAATCAAATATTCTAATGCATAAGATTATAATTGTAAAATGAAGACACATTAGTGGTGTGAAGGGTAAGAAAGACATGGTATA